>CM021102.1:431241483-431266226 GCA_007115665.2 Sequoiadendron giganteum | reverse complement strand
CAACTTGCCAACTTTCAAACTCAAAATTTGAATCTAATATCATTTATTGACACTTTGATCAAAACTTGCACAACCTTCAACCATTCACATCTTGACAAGTGGCACTTGGCCATTGGATGTTGAATGATCCCACATTGCTCAATTTAACTCATTGTTCCAACTTGGAAATCTATAAATGAGAGACTCTTCCTCTCATTCAAGATCCACAACTGAGAGAAAAGTTACTCTCTTCATATTGAGAGCTAATTTTATCCATTTCATATCAAGTGTTCATCATTTTCATGGTTTCATAGCAAGGTTATGCCAAAATTTCATCAAGGAGCTTCAATCATCTACAAATCTTCATCAAAGCTTGCATAGGAGTTGGGAAAGGGCCAATTTCTACACATAATTGGCACCAACTCCCCCATGGGATCAAGAGTTTGCATCTTAGAATATGATTTAATTTATTTCTTTGTTCATTTTTTCATTTTCTTTCCTATTTGAGCATTGCAAATGGATTTCATGGAGAATCCTTGTTCTTATTTGTATATTGATCTAATATTGTGCTTGTTTTCCATGTGTGTGCAAGTATAAGGATTGGGGTTCACAAATAATAGTGTTGACTCTAGTGGAAGTTTTTAAAAAATAAAAAAAATTAATTTAATTTAAATATTGTTTAAATTTTTCCACTGACCTGCCACCAGCACGCTACCTAGGGCATCATTGCTACCAGTGGCTCCGTCCAAGGACTGCATGCCAACCACTCTATATAGCCAAATTGGAAAATAAATTCAAGCTAGCATAATTTTTTCCCAAAATGTCAGATTATCAACTTCTTATACTCATTGGAAATGTGGTTTCAAGAACTACACAGTAGTATAGATTTGGTTCCATGAATTTTCTATTTTGATTAGTTTTTGGGGCCTAGAAGTCATATGTTCTCTTATATGTATAGGTTTGTCATAAATTTTTCCTACGGAAATAAATTTTCAATTTCGAATAGATGTTAGAGAGAATGGACAATGTACTACACAGTGGATCAGTCATATTTTAAGTTTATGTTTTAGGATGATGTTTATACTTGTTTAATCACTTGTAGGAGATTGAGATTTAGGGTTTAATTGTGTAGAAATCCAAATTTTACCACTTTCATATGGTCATAATCCCATCATTTATTCGTTTAATCCATCTATATTAAGTAAATGACACATTTAATTAGTATCATCCCTTTTCCCTAAGGTTCCCAAAAGTATTTAATTAAATACTTTATCCTTTACCATTTCCTCTCTAAATTAAATAAATGTAATCAATTTATTTAATTTAGTCAATTATTATTTTCAATTTTCAATTCATTCTTTCTCTCTCCTTGTCACATCCTTCATAACATTTTCATTAATCTAGGTTAATTTAATTAATCCTCCATTAAGATGTTCATATCCTTAATTATGATTAATGTAACATCCTCCATAACTTGTCACTTGCCCCTAATCATCATTAATTAATCTAATCACCTAATTGCACAATCCTAATCCTAATCACTTACCCTTTTTAACATGTCCTTAAACCAACCTTCTTGGTACTTACCTTATTTGGGTTGACATCTTCCCCATGTGAATTAAAAAATCACACTTATTCCCCCCATGCATTTAACTTCCCCATGACATCTCATATGTCACATCGTACCCAAAGGACAAAGACCTCTTTTAAAGGAATCTTATTTTACTCTTTGGTCTCTTCCAAAAAGTGAATTAAAAATTCACTTTTATTCTTCCAAGGCCATCTGCAATCCCCATGTTAACAAGGGATGACTTTCTAAAAGTCATCACTTGTCACTTTCAGCCCCACTTGGGGACAAGGGATAATTTTTTGGGGAAATTTTCTCCCATCCCAAGATACTTGCAAGTACTTTGAGACCACATCACCCTCTCCATGTCACTTGTACCCTTGCCATCTCACCTTGTCCTTTGGACACTTCACCCACCACATGTCAAGATGTGAGGACTTGTGAGTTTTCAACTCACCTTAGCCCTCCATCTTGGCCATGGTGGCTCAATATTGACTGTTGAATTCTCTATAGAATTCAACTTCTCCAATAAATACCCCCTCTTTCTTCATTAAAAGATCTAGACTTCATGAATTCTTAGCCAACTTATGATCTTAAGCCATTTGATCCTTCATACTTTTATCACATCCTTTTGCATTCAATCCTCATCCATCTTAGCCATTTTCATCCTCATTTGCATTTCAATCACATTGCATCACATTGTCATCTAAAGAGCACACATCCAAGTGATATCAAGGGCCAACCAAGGGATCAACACGAAGAAAGGTATAATAATCTTGTTGAGTTTTTATCTTCCTTTTATTTATGTTTAACGTAGCCCAATCTTGAGGTGTTAGGTGTTTTAGACTTATCTTGAATTTTACTTTATTTTGCATCATTAGATAGGTGTATTTTTCCTAATCACATTTTTGGTATGCTCAGTGGGACCCATGTCATGGGTCTTTTATTTAACGTTTTCTGTTGTTTAATAATTTTGTAGATTCTGACACAGAAGACTGACTACGTCCAAGGGGCGGCCACGCCCAATACAGAAGAATGACTACACTTGAACAACATACTATTTTTTTGTTGTTTTATTAGCACTTTTTGACCTCTGGTTTTTTGCAGATTCTACCACAGAAGACCGACTACGCCCAAGGGGCGGCCACACCCAATCAACAAATTTTTTTGTTGCTATTTTTAGTGTTTTTGACCTCTGATTTCTTGCAAGTTCGTAGAAGACCGACTACGCCCAAGGGGCGGCCACGCCCAACACAGAAGATTGACTACGCCCAAACATAAAACTTTTATGCTACTATTTTTAGTGTTTTTTTTTTACCTCTGATTTTTTGCAGGTTCGTAGAAGACCGACTATGCCCAAGGGGCGGCCAGGCCAAACGTAGAAGATCGACTACGCCCAACGCAGAAGACCGACTATGCCCAAGAGGCAGCCACGCCCAAACAAAAAACTTTTCTACTACTATTTTTAGTGTTTTTTGACCTCTGATTTCTTGTAGTCTCATAGAAGACCGACTACACCCAAGGGGGGCCACATCTAAACAACAAACTTTTATGCTACTATTTTTAGTTTTTTTTTACCTCTGATTTCTTGTAGGGTCGTAGAAGACCGTGCCCAAAATACAAAGGTGACCACACTCAGAAATAGAATTTTCTCGTCAAAGACACAAAAAAAACTACTAATCTATTTCTTGTAGGGCGAAAGGACCTTTAATTAGATGTTTTCTTTCATTCATTTTACACTAATCAAGCACATAGATTAAGTAGGAAGGGTTAAATAACTTGTTTGCTTTGTCTAAAAGTAAGCTACTAACGTATCCAATCCCCTTACGCCATTTGGCGATCCTGGGTGACGAGAAATCGTAGCTTACTTTGTTCTTTGTGTTACCCAAGGAGGTGGAGATCGTTCAAGATTTCCCCTTGCACTTCGTGTGAGCCTAGGGAGTAGCCAAAAGAATTAACACTTTCCTCTTTTAGTGGGACTTGCTTGGGGATTTCATCACCCCAAGGGGCGACCCCGATCACGTGTACTGGCGAGGTATGAAAAGGGGGGAGAACGAAAGTTGTACCCCAATCCAATTGCGTCGTAATTGGCAGAGCATCGAAGCTAGGGTGATACCTAGATAGACGTGAAGAGTTGGTCCGAGCCTTTCAGTATCTGGTTGGGGTTCCCAACTCACGCTTTTGATGGACTGGTTTTCACAGTTTGGGCCTCATGTACCATGCGTATATCGAGGAATCCCTAGATCACCTTGTTTATCCTAGTTAGAGAACCATGTGGGCCATACCCTTCTTACTAACCTTAGGATTGTGCTGCTTGAAGTGTTTTCTTTGTTAAAAAATAGTACTGGTTAGTTATTTTTGGTCTTTTACTTGTTGTTTTCCATCCTTTGCCATCACTATTTTCTTTTGACTAAGTTAGGTTCAAACCAGTTCACAAAAGACCGACTACGCCCAAGGGGCGACCACGCCCAAAGACTAACTACGCCCAAGGGGCAGCCATGCCCAAAGACCGACTACGCCCAAGGGGTGGCCATGCCCAAAGACCGACTACGCCCAAGGGGCGGCCATGCCCAAAGACTGACTACACCCAAGGGGCAGCCACGCCCAACACAAAAGACTAACTACACCCAAGGGCTGGCCATGCCCAACACAAAGGGGCGGCCTTGCCCTCAATGAGCGACCTTACCCCCCAAACAACCCTTTTCGACCTTTGTTCGCCATCCGTTCACTCATTCCAACAATCCTTTTTTTCATTCCGGGTGTTGTTCCCTCGTCTGGGGTACCCGTTTACCCCTCCCAGCCATCCATCCGCTCATTCTAAATATCTGATCACCCGTTTTGAGTGGTCATTTCCCCATTCTGAGCATCCAACAACATTTTTCGAAAGTCATCATTTCATCGACCAAACCACATAGGTTCTTTTTAGAACATCATTGGAGTCCATATCTATCATCAAATCATCCATCCCAATCATCTAGGCTTTGTTTTGAGGGTTTTCGTATTTATGCAGAAACTTCTGGAGGCCATAACTTTTGACTTAGGTGTTTGATTGGGCTGAAATTTTATGGGTGGTTGCATTATGAGGTGGCATGTGGTTGCATTAATTGGACCCCGATTTGACACATTTTCGGGGCCTTAAACTTTCATCTTGACCCTCAAAATTGCAATTTAGTGTTTTTTTCCAATTTTTGAAAAATCATTTTCGTTAATAACTCAAAATGCATGTCTTAGATTTGGGATGTTAGTTGGAAATTCATCCTATCTTAGTATTAGTTATTTTTTCGATAAAAAATTGAACTCTCAAAGGTATGCCTATGAAGTTTCCTAAAATGGCAAAATTTGACATTTTTTGAAAAACTACCAAATCTAGCAAAAATCTGAGTGTTAACACCTTATGTCCTCTAGTTAAAACCCCTAAACTTGGTTTTGAATCAATACTATCATATCCTCCGATCTAATCCCAATCTGAGCCTTAATCTAATTCTAATCTGAGCTTTAATCCCATCATCTGAATCTGAGCTTTAATCCAATATCCCAACTTGAGCTTTAGTCCACCTACATCTTCTTCCAATCCATCCTATTTATCGTCCCATCATCTAATCCCCTCCATCTTCTCAATCTTTATCCATCATGAATCCTTATCCCCCTCTCACACGACCAATAATAATAGTCAAGGGGAATCCTAACTACGTTGATGACAATAACGAAAGTCTTGTTGATCACAAAGAGTGTTATATAGACCCCCTTGACGCTATCATTGCTAGCAAGCTCTCTCCAATCGCCTCCCAAAATCCAACTACTCCTTCGAAATATCCCACCATGCCTTCATCTGCACCTAATAACATTCCTTATGCTACCCTTGACAAGGGATATCCAACATCCTCACCATCTACATATTCATCATGTCCTCCTTCTCCACCTCTATCCTATCCAACATCCACAACCCCCTACAGAAATCCACCATCCACATCTTCCTATCCTTACAACCATCAATAATCCCAATACCCATACCTTAATTCTACATCTTCCCATCCTAATCGAACACTCACGCATTCCTATCATAATCCACCATCTCAATATTCCTCTTATCATAATCCATCATCTCAATCTTCTTATCCTAATCCATGATCCATATCCTTCTATGTCAACTCACCATACATGTCTTCCTATGGTAGTTCACCACTGCAATATTCTTATTCTAATCCAACATCCACACCTTCCTATCACAACCCCCAATCCTAATATCCTTACATTAATTCCACATCTTTCCATCCATATCCTCCTACACGAATCTTCCACCAATGTCCTCTTGTCCTAATCCATCATCATCTTCCTACTATTACCCACCATCCCAATCTTCCCAACCTAATCCAAAATTCCTTATCCTCCTACATCACTCCCCCTTTCACCGCATTCTATCTTAATACTCCATCTAATCATAGCCCACCTAGTCCTCCAACCACTCCTAGTCCTTTGTCTAGTCCCATCCCCACACCTAATCCTAATTCACCAATCCCTAATCCTAGTCCTCCAGCCACTCATAGTCCTCCATCCAATCCCATCCCCATGTCTAATCCTAATTCACCAATCCCTAACCCTAATCCTTTATCTCCTCCTAGTTCTACATCCACTCCCATACCCTCATCTAATCCTAATCCACCAATCCCTAATCCTCCATCCATTCCCATCCCCTCATCTAACCCTAATCCACCAATCCCTAATCCTCCATCCATTTCCAACCCCTCATCTAACCCTAATCCAACCATCCCTAATCCTCCATCCATTCCCATCACCCCACCTAATCCTACATCCCTTTCAAATGTTGCCCAAGGACTCATGACAGAAGAGACAACATGCCCTCCCACTCTATCACGTACAACCACTAGTGATGAGTCCCTCCTCCATCCTACACCTTTCACTCCCATTACCATTCCTAACACTGTCCAAATGGTTGAGCCTGTCAAACCCATCAAATCCATTGAATCCCCATCTTATACTGCTAGATCCACCCAATCCAATGGAGACATCCAATCCCCTCCTCCTAGTCCTAATATTACCAAACTACATGAATCCTTTGTTCTTCCATCTTCCCCACTTAAGGAGTCCCCCCAACACTCCTCCATATAAGATGAGTCATGCCAAGAGATTCATCCAAAGCATACAAGCATATCCCCTCCCCCAAGTTCAGATCCTACCATCCCATCCACTCCATCCAAGATCATAGTCCCCCATCCATCCCATCTCATGATTCCTTTCCTCAACTGACTCCTGATCCTACCATACTATGTACTCCATATCAAGATCACACTAGCTCATCTGCTCCATCCCATGATCCCCTTTTCACTCAAGATCCAATTGCTCCATCTCATGAGCCCTTACCACCCACTGCCATAATTCTAGATCTTGTCATACCACCTAATCCCTCTCTCGATCCCTTATCACCTATTCCTCTTGATCAGGATATTGCTATCCCCTCATCTCCATCTCATGATCCTTCATTTCCATTTAGTCCTACCATCCCAATGCCACTTTTTTATCACCTTGGTAATATTACCCTCTTCCATGGTGGTCTTCTTGTAGAAGAAAAAAAAAATTATATGCACCACCCTTCCTCCTTCACTTGCTAATGCACTTGCATCATCCTTCCAAAATAATAATAATCCCACCATAGATCACATTCTCAAGAACATGAACTATCAAGTCAAAGGTTTAGGCCTTCATGAGCAAGGTATGTTAGAACCCATTCAGGTCAAAGAACATCCCAGTGCGTATGGTCTTGGATATATCTCCCAAAAATCACAATCCAAAAATGTTGGTACAACCTCCATGTATCCTAAACGGTCCTCTTCTAAAGGAATGAGAGGTACTTCTCACCGATCCCTCCAAATCATTTGTCACAACCCCCCTCCTCCATCATATTCCCTTAAAGCAACCGTCCATCTTCCTCCTTCATCCTCTAAGTCCATTTTGGGTCCTTATGTCCCTCCATCCACCATTTCTCATCCTCCATCTATTGCATCTATTTTTGACCCTGATGTACCTCCATCCACCATAATACATCCTCCCCATCCAACTCTCATCCATCCATCCCCTATCCCTCGCACACCTCCTACAAATCCTAAATTCATAACTCCTAATCAAGATCAACAAAGGAACCCCTCCATGCATGCTATCTCACATCCTCCATCAACACATCCTCGTCAAAAGCCTACTTCTCTCACTCCATCCACGTCTTCTTTGCATCATCCATCTCCTCATACCCATCCCATTGCTACTAAAATAACTTTGGATGCCAAAGTAAAAATGCATAAATCCAAACATCTCCATGAATTTATAGCCCCCCATGTCCCCTTCAAAAGACATGTTGCTAAAAGGAAAAATCAAATCCAACATCCAAATCCATCCAAATGGCCACAAAGGCCCACTAAAGCAAAAATCAAAACCATGTGGATCCCCAAAAAAAAAGAGGCAAAGCCTTCAAATGAAACATCCATGATGACATCCAAAGTTGATAATCCCAAAGCTAATACTTCACATCCTCCATCTCCTAAATCCGTTTTAGGCCCTTATGTCCCAAAGTTCCCTATCCCAACACCTCCACTATCGCCAAATTCTCCTCCTATCATTTCACATCCATCACATGTGCCAATGTTGGTCCTGAACACCTTCCCCCATCACACATCCACTCCATCATTTCATCCATACACCTTCTAGTATCCCATCCCTTATCAAATCCCTTTAATCCATCCTCTTGCATTATCAGGTTGTACCAACATCCAATACACATGGACTCTTTTTACTTCCTATAAAAATTGATGCTTGAGTCCTTCATCCATCCCCTTTCTCATATGTCTTCCACATCCATTTATACATTCATCCCTATGCTTATCCATCTCCATCCATATTTTTGTCTGAAAAATCAACAACATCAAAAAAAAAAAAGAGAAAAAGAGAAAAAAAAATAAAGAATGAAAAAATAAATAGTAAAGAGAAATAATTCGTCCAATGGTGAAAACTTGGCAAACAAGCGCCTTGCATAAGTACCATGATGAAAACCTGGCAAATAGACATCATGCATAAATCCCCCATCTAGTCTACTTCCACAATTGGGGACAACTTCCACCTATGCTCCCCATTCCTCCATCTACCTATCTTCCACATCCTATCCATCATATCCCATCTACCCCGGTCCCTCCATCTTCCTTGTGATCTTGACCTAAATAGGGGAAAACATCTATACATTCTCTAGACACCTCTTGGCATATATTCCCCTCATCCATACACTACTGATCTAGGCATATTATCTACATCCATCTACCTTCATCATCCATCCATCATGCCAGCTTCCATCTCCCTTCCTTATCTATATCTCCTATACATGTTCGTCTCACTTCCTTATCCACCCATCTTGCTATCCCTCTTTCCTCATCATGCATGACACATCTAGAGTGGGGGAATCTCCTTATTTATCATAGAGTCCTTGGATACATCATCCATCCATCCCTCCAATGAATCCTTTCCATCTCCCCATCCTTCCCATCCTTACCTTCCTATCCCTTCATCCATCTATTAATCCCTTCCATCTATCAAATCCTTCCTATACTCTAATCCACTAGTCCTTTTTTGTCCTTTCATCCTTATCTACCCATCCATATCCCTATCCTTATCTTCCTATCCATCTTCCCAAATCCTTGTCCCTCTATCCACCTATCCTAGCATCTTTCTATCTCCCCCATCTTTATCAATTCATCCATTTATCTCTATTTTTCTTCCATCTCATCATCCCTTGTCATTGGTATCTAGCTATAGGCTACCCCCATGAAATCCAGTGCCATTCATTTCACTATCATCATTCATATCTATTCCTCACATCTTCCTACTATCTCATGACTATTCATCACTCATCTATCCCTCGTCTCATCCTCCCAATTCCTCTTCTAATGATCTAAATAACTATCCCATCCCTGAGCTTCACATAACCCACATCCAACATATCACCCATCCTATCTGCATGACCTATCATGGCTTATCATATCGGCTCCATCCTTTTATCCATTTATCATGGTCATCTCATCATCCCTTATCTGTTATCTGCTACTGGTCTTGTGTCAAACTACATTGCCCCTTCACTTTCACATAGGCAAGGTCGATCATTTGATCCACCCTCGGGGTTCTGTCTTTTATTTGTCTTGTCATTTTCCATCATTTGTCTTTGTCCTTGTATCAAACTAAGTTGCCCCTACGCTTTCATGTATGCAAGGTCGATCATTTGATCCCCCCCTAGGGCATTGGTCTGTCCCATTTGCATTTATTCATCGAGGTTTCCATTGTCCTCTTTTTGCTTTTATCCATGGTCTTTTATCGAACTACGAGGGCTCTATGCTTTCATGTAGGCAAGGTTGATCTTTGATCAACCCTCGAGCCCCTAAGTGTTTAGGGTTTTGTTGTCTTGTGTCTTGTCATCCTTTAATCTTGTCATCTTGTCATGTCATCAAGTATGTCCCTATCCTAGCTGGTGCTTACAAACAAAGTTCATTAGTCTCATAAGATCCATTTGGTTTCCCCTATCCTACGTCTTGTCGATCAACCAACCTATCTCCATCTTTGGTCTCAATAGGATGTATCCTTCCTAACAGACCGCATCAAACCCATCCATTATCTTGATCCTATTGCAAAGGATGTTTTGAAATTGATTGCAATCTTTTGAGTTCCCTATCATCACTTGTCAAGACCGCCATGATCCATCATATTATGGTATGTTTTGACTAGTTAACATAGGGGCATATCTTGATTTTTCTTTTTTTTGTTGTTTTCCTTGTTGTCCCACGTAGTACCCACCAAGGCCCCTATGGTCTTGTGTTATGCTGGGACAACTTTTAATGCTTGTGGTTATCCCAATACCTAGCCCAACCAAAGTCATCATGACTTTGGGGTTTTGGGATAGCCTTCTTGTTTGTTTCTGCATTAGACACTAATCTGCCTTGGTTATACATACCATGGTACCTGGTGTCTTATGCTATATCAAAAATCAGTGCTCCGAAAATGACAACTTGCGTTGCATTTCATCTTTAATTCCATCATCTTCATTCATTTTATCCATCTCACATCTCCATCCAATCCTCATCCATTCAATCTAGCACAAATCATCTAATCACATCCTTGGTCTTGTTCCTAGCCTTGCTACAAGCCTTCACCCAATCATCATCCTCATCATCGTCATCGAGATGTATCTTTCCCTATCCTTTGGTGCTGTTTTGGGATGTATCCTTCCCTCATCAACAACACTATCATCAACAGCAGCAGCAGGATGTATACTTCCCTATCCTTGTGTTGTTTTGGGATGTATCATTCCCTCATCAACAACACTATCATCATCATCAGCAAGATGTATCCTTCCCTATCCTTGTGTTTTTTTGGGATTTATCCTTCCCTATCCTTGTGTTGTTTTGGGATGTATCGTTCCCTCATCAACAACACTCCATCGACCATCAATCCATCCTGGCTTGTAGCTTGACTGCGGAAACATCATATTTGTTCTAGAATCCATTTGGGCTTACCTTTATCTCTTCATAATACCCCCCTCTCTCATCCATCATTTTGCATCATCTTCCCCATCTACCCTTGCATTATCTCATCCATTTCGAGAGCACATCTGTGTTCTCTTAAACCCACATGTCCTCTCAAGGGGGCATCCTCAATCCCTAATCTTCATCTTCACTCCCATCATCTTTCCTCCTAGTCACTCCTCAAATGATTGGGGCATCTTCTTCTATGTGCTATATTTTAATTTTCTTTGAAATGATGCCACTTTGTAACACCATCTCAAAAAGGGGAAAAATGTGGACATTCAAATTTGACCACTTTCATATGGTCATAATCTCATCATTTATTCATTTAATCCATCGATATTAATTAAATGACACATTTAATTAATATCATCCCCTTTCCCTAAGGTTCCCAAAAGTATTTAATTAAATACTTTATCCTTTACCATTTCCTCTCTAAATTAAATAAATGCAATCAATTTATTTAATTTAGTCAATTATTCTTTTCAAATTTTAATTCATTATTTCTCTCTTTATCGCATCCTCCATAACCTTTTCATTAATCTAGGTTAATTTAATTAATCCTCTATTAAGATGTGCATATCCTTAATTAGGATTAATGTCACATCCTCCATAACTTTCCACTTGCCTCTAATCATCATTAATTAATCTAATCACCTGATTGCACAATCCTAATCACTTACCCCTTTTAACATGTCCTTAAGTCAACATTCTTGGTACTTGCCTTTTTTGGGTTGACCTCTTCCCCATGTGAATTAAAAATTCACACTTATTCCCCCCATGCATTTATCTTCCCCATGGCATCTCATATGTCACATCATACCCAAAGGACAAAGACCTCTTTTAGAGGAATCTTATTTTACCCTTTGGTCTCTTCCAAAAAGTGAATTAAAAAATCACTTTTATTCCTCCAAGGCCATCTCCAATCCCCATGTTGACAAAGGATGACTTTCTAAAAGTTACTACTTGTCACTTTAAGTCCCACTTGGGGACAAGGGATAAATTTTTGGGGAAATCCTCTCCCATCCCAAGGTACTTGCAAGTACCTTGGGACCACATCACCCTCTCCATGTCACTTGTGCCCTTGCCATCTCACCTTGTCCTTTGGACACTTCACCCGCCACATGTCAAGATGTGAGGGCTTGTGAGTTTTCAACTCACCTTAGGCCTCCATCTTGGCCATGGTGGCTCAATCTTGACCATTGAATTCTCTAGAAAATTAAACTTCTCCTATAAATACCCCCCTCTTCCTTCATTAAAAGATCTAGACTTCATGCATTCTTAGCCAACTTATGATCTTAAGCCATTTGAGCCTTCAAACTTTTATCACATCCTTTGGCATTCAATCCTCATCCATCTTAGCCATTTTCATCCTCATTTGTATTTCAATCACTTTACATCACATTGTCATCTAAAGAGCACACATCCAAGCGATATCAAGGGCCAACCAAGGGATCAACATGAAGAAAGGTATAATAATCTTGTTGAGTTTTTATCTTCCTTTTATTTGTGTTTAGCATAGCCCAATCTTGAGGTGTTAGGTGTTTTAGACTTATCTTGCATTTTACTTTATTTTTCATCATTGGATAGGTGTATTTCTCCTGATCACAAATTGCATTAGCATTTGAATGAGTCAAGAGGCAAAACCTTGAGGGAGTACATATTTTTATATGATATTTATGATGGTACAATTGATTATCATTTTGGTGCTTCTTGGTACAAGTTTATAGGTGTTTTTCAAAGTTGGACTTTGATGGTGATAGGTACACAAGTTGTCTTTGGTTTTGAGGAAATGGGTTTACACGAGTCGAGACTTGGAGTCTCGTATGGGTGATAGTTGAGTGCAGGTACAAATATGGCTATGGTCATGGTGTCATAGATATATAGATAAATTTGAGCATTGGCATGCCATGATCATGTATGTATTTTTTATTGTGATATGGTTTGGTGTTAGGAGGTTGTTCTTATCTCCTTGAAGCTTTTTTGGTTCCTTGACTACAGTTACTCATTTGTGGACATGTTTGACAAATAAAATTTATAGTTGATGTGTTGTTTGAATCTTGATGTCTACAGGATTATCTTATTTGATACCTCGATTTTTAGGTTACTAATGTGATGATGAGTTTTCATTCTTCATTATTTTGATCACGAGTTATGCAAGTGCATGGATTTGCCACTCATTCATTTGTAGTGGTATGAATCGGATTTCGACTATCTATATCCATGAGATCGGTTTAATGTTGACATAGATTTTGTTATTTGGTCTTATCTATGATCATTTGAGCATTGGTATGTTGCTTTGGGATGAGAGGATGGATGGTTAGAGTACCCAATTAGTTGGTTGATGGTACTTGTAGAATTTGGTTTTATCACGATGTCATGATAGCTTGGTTATTTCATTTGTTACACTTTTAGTGGGAGATTTTGATAGTGATGACTTGGTGATGTAGGATTGGTTCTTGATGGTTTGATGGAGGTTGTATCTGGAGATATTGGTTCTACTTGGTATATTGGAATTTAAATTACATGTGTGGACCTAAATGATATTTATGGAGGTGATAGTTGTCATGATGTTAGGTGTAGCTTGATATCATGATTCAATGGGAGTTTTTGGAAGTGATGTGGATTCATTATTGGTGATGGTTATCTTCATGCGATTGAAGATGACTTTTCTTGTTTTAGAGTGTATTTATATTTATGTTATGATTTAATCTTGATTTTAGATTAGTGTTTGGAATGGTACATGTTCTCTTGATACTAAGATGTATGCATTTTTCCATGTGATCTCCTAGGAGGAGATGGCTAGACCATGGATGTCATGGTATGTTCTTGATCCTTCAGTTGGATCTTTGACATTGATCTTGGTGGTTTTATTGGTATTAAGTATATTGATCATTTTCTTGATTACTTCATGATGGTTCTATGTTGCATTTGGAGTTTGGCATGTATTGATCAGTTATAGGTGCTCATGGATACTTGGAGACATGGGTAAATTTGGATTTCTCTTGAGATTAGAGACGTTTTCTTGAGACAGTTACTCTTTGGAGGTTTCAATAGGAATACCAAGGAGGTTTTAGTAGGAAGACCGAGGATATTTCACTTGGATATGGATGTGAGTTCATGATGGACCGATAGAGGAGATTTATCTTGGAGTGAGTCATGATGACTTGGTTATTTTGGAGGAGCATTCTCACTCCCCACTCTTGGTATACTCGATGGTCTATCATTTGATAGGTATTTTCTTATTATTTATTTTATATTTTTTATGTTTTGTGCTTTGATTTCTCATGGGATTAAGTAGAGCCATGATGATTAATTTTGGGAGACTCATTTGGGGATTGTTTAGCATGATTTTATATTGCTTTATATTTCATAGATATAGATCTTGAGCTATGGTTAGTTAGTTCTTGAGAGATGTTTAGCATGGTTATCTCCTTGTATATTTGAGTTTATGTTATCATTCAATGATGAGGAGTTTAGGAGATGGTTATTGGGTTGATTTATTGATTTTGGAATGGATATTTTAAGTTTGATTTCCTTGGTTAGACAAGCTTACATGCATCCATGTTGGAATTTACATGATTCATATGTTGTACTACTTGATCTATGAGATTGATTGTTTGGGTTTTGTTGAGGTTTTTAATTTGGGGTTGCAAGGATATCATACTTGACATACCATTGCAGTTGTGAGGTGTTGGTAAAAAGAAATGTTATGGTTTATAGGTTTTCTCTCTTCATTCTATGGTTCCTTCCCAGAGGTTCATGTTCATATGATTTGGGAGGATGGTGGCAACATGTTGGGAGAGAGTATGCAGCTATTGGTGTTGCATGTGTAGATCATTATTATTATTCTTGATACTTCATGTTTTGATCATTTATCACACCTTGATATAGTGTTGGTTGCTAGACTTGATATACTTTGACATTACCCATGTAGTGGGAGTTCATAGATATGTATGTTCTTCATTGATAGGTTTGATATAGGGAGCTTGATTGTATATTATGGGTTACATATGTTGTTGGCATGAATTTATTGATGTTATTGATACCTAGGAGTTATGAATGGTTGGATGTATTAGCATGTGTTGTGTATTCTATTTCCAATCATGTGGGTTTTTACACTTGACAGTAGTTTGTTTGGAGCCTTTTTTATCACTTGGATTTGATGCTTGTGTTCTTATATTGGTGTATCTTCACCTTGGCATGTTCCATTTCTTCCATAGGTGCCACGTTGGAGGATGAGAGGAGTTCTTGCTTGAGATGGTGGTCAGTTTGGTTTTATTATAGGTATCTTGATGGAGCACGAGATCATTTTGGAGATTCATGTGGTTTCATGTATGGATATGATGATGTATTTCATTTATTGATCCCTTATGCAATGTATACAACAAGTGGGAGAATGTTGGGATATGGTGTTGTACACCATTGCATAAAATGTTATATTTTAATGTTGTAATTAAATAATTATTTAGTTGTGATACACCTAGGAGATGTGGTTAATCACACTAGGTAATTATTTGGGAACCACATTATGTTTTATTGTAATATTGTATTATTATTTAATGTGTGAGATATATGGGATAATAATTCAATATTAGGGAATATTAAATAAAGTGAAAACTTAGTACCCAATATTAAATAAGGGGTTAGTGGTTTTGTATTCATATCGTTTTGTGGTACATGGTTTTATCTTACCACTTGGTTTTATTTGTGTGAGCTTGAGTCTATAAAACTAAGCACATGTTTAGTGGTTAAGGTTGGTTGGGTGAGTGGGTTGTCATTATTGAGTCTTTATGAGGAGTGCATATGTGAAGCATGGCATGGGATGTGTGGATTCATTCTTGGACACATGAGGATACATTGGAGAGGCTTGATACATTAGAGGTAGTCATTGTAACTCTTGTATGATTTATTGTTGAATAATACATGGATTATGGATTATTTTGGAGGTTGGGATTTTGCCTCTTCATGGTTTTCCTAGGGTATATCTTGTGCTATATTGTGTCTTGTCTATTTTATTTATGAATTATGGTTGTTTGCATGCATGTTTATCTGTCATGGGGGTAATGTAGGAAATGGAATAATATTATGGGTATCAGTGCATTATTTCCTAACACACATACCCCTAAAGGTCTTGGAAAAAGAATTAACATAGTTTTGAAAGACTCTCCCACTAAAAAGAAAAAGAATCCCACAACTAAATTCTTTATGGAAGAGGATAATTCCAAGGATTATGAGGAAGAAGATAAAAATAAGAATATTGACAAAAAAATGGAGTAAAATAGAGCCTAACTCAACTAAAGATGTAGACTACACTAACCCCAGTGTTCAAAGATCTCATAGATTGGTAGGTAAACAGGTTTCCAACATAACAATGGATGAAATATCTAGTGATGAGTCTAAATATGTTAAGGATGAGGATGGTAGTAGTAAAGTGGATAATTTCAAGGATGCTAAGGAGGATTTTGATGGCCTAAGATTTTTTCCAAAATTTAATGCCATGCTTCAAGATATGGAGGACTCTACCCCTACTAAAGATCACATCAAAGACAACTGCCTAATTGTGAGAAGATGATTTATGATTTCATGACACTATTGGCTAGGGTGGAAAGCCTGGAGAGGAAATTTAATGGCCTTTCCTACTTTACCCTAAAGGTAATTCATCACTTGGTTATCACTCTTGGTTCAGTCATGCAAGAAGAGATAAAAAAAGCATGAGAAGACAACATAACCCAATTTTATCTATCAAAATAAGGATATTTTTAAATTCCTTATGGCGGACTTGGAAAATATTCTTAAGTAGTATGTTCTTCTATGTTTTATATTCTATTTTTAAAAATGATACTCTATTGATATTTTGTTGTTAGTTTGTTGTCACCAGACTGTAAAATGGCCTTTGACCCTAGATTCTCTTTTGTTTTAACTCTCTGCCTTTTGGGGCCTTTTGTGTTTGTGTACAATGCCCTGCAAATGCTAATTATTTTATCAAAATGCATACTAGTGTGTACCTTGCAAACTCAACCTCAATAAAATAAAATCGACATCCCTCTTGATGCACATTTTGAAAATAAAATTGACAATTCCTAAATACTTCATATCAAATATTAATGAAAAATGATATTTCAAAACCATAATCATATCCTTATATTTACCAATTAATTATCTATTTTATTATAATAAATATAGTGATCAAATTTAACTTTTACAAATTTTAAATTCAACACTTATGAATCAAATTTTTGAAAACACGTTTTTGAGGATTATTTTAGACCATAAACTTTTTTAACCTACAAATTATGTCTTCTTTACTTTTTACCATGAACTGTTCTACCTATGTCAATTTTTTTTGAATTTCCATGAAATAAAATTGTATTCACATCCATTTACTCAACCTCAAGGTTAAAGCAAGAACAAAAAATACAATAAATATAGGGGATATAAACTTTGAAAATTAAGATAAAATATCACTCAAATCAATTCTCTTGGCCTAGGACTAACCTTTAGTCACCAACATATCCCTTGTACTTCTCAACCTTGTCATAAAACTAAATTTATTTTTAAAAATCCATTTGTATCCAAAATCGTTGCTACTATTAAATTTTATATTATATTAGTAATGAAAAATTAGTCATTAGTCGTAGATTTTAATAAATTAGTTCTAGCTTTAGAATATACTTTGTGTTTTGTTTCCTTTTAAATATGTTATTTTTATTTATCCCACATTCATATTACGGGTTGTCCCCCATAATTATGATTATTTATGTGAAAACATTTCCTTCTTATGTATTTAATGACTCTCAGTTATCTTTATATGCTCAATTTCCATAATATGGTATTAAAGCTCAACTAGAGACATAAAATTGTGAGAGCATAGATACTTAAGGTTTTCTACTATTAGAAGTAAATTGAGGGATTGCTACTAAAAAATAGTAAAAAATATAAAAAGAAGAATTTTTATTTTAGATATATATGGAATCAAGGGGAAAAATTCAAAATTCGCATATTTTTTATCAAATAAAAATCATGTCTTTTTATAGAAACTAGAGGGTTTTTTTTTAAATCATGATTTTTTTTCTATTTAAATAGTAGGCATTTTATTTGTTAAAAATTTTAGTTCTCTTTTCTTAAAAAAATTGTTGGTTTTTCAATGGTTGCATGAATAAAAAAATTATGACCAATCTTTTACAAGTACAAGTAGCAAAAAATGGGAGCAATTTACCAATTGCATGTGTAGGTCACAAGCCACAAAATTCTATAGAAAAATTATAAGGTTAAAAATAATTATTTTTACCAATCATGGAGCAAAAATTTAATACAAATCACATTGGAAATCTTGCAATGATCATGTGGTTATGACACATTTTTTATAGAATTTTTCAAAGCTAAATTTTCCACAACTAGGGTTTGCAATAAGGAGATATTTTTAAATGGCTTCATTATCCATCATCATATTCAAGATCAACTAAATATTTTCTTGTAAAAACTAGAAGTGAAAGTGGCTTATGTTAACCATTTTCAAGTACAATTAATTTTTTTTAGATAATATCCTTGGTAAAGATCCCCATCCAAAAACTACAGGTAAAGACTATAATAAATTAATTGAAAATGAAAAATAAGTAGTAATGTTGATCAAATTATTTGTGACAAATGAAATACTTCTTGATGTTTAAATAGGGAAGACTTGAAGTGGTATTTGGAAGCATTTGCAAGATTTGCATGAAACTTCAAACAAGGGCATATCCTTCTTCTTGAACAATATATTATTTTCAATCATGATAGATGAGAAACCTTAATTATAGGAGAATTTACTCAAGATCAAAGACATCAAATAGTATTTGATATCCATTATTTAAAAAATAAAAAAGAGATATTTTGGATTTTCTTGGTTGGAGAGGGGCATTGCGTTCGAGAGGGCTAGGGTTTGAAGTGCATGGCTAGCTAGCATAGATATTGAGGCCTGGGGAGGTTGCTCCCTCCCCTGCATAGGTTTGAGTGGTCGTAGGTGCATTGTTCCCTTAACCTTGGCTTCATTTATTGTTTCCCAAGTGTGTCGACATTATTTCTTTCTCTTTCTCTACTATTTTTGTTTATTTTGCATGTGTGTGGGGTTGCTTCAACCCTGGTAGAGATTTTGTGTTTTATTTTCATTTATGGAGGGGGTACGAAACCCTTCAACTAGCTTGTTAAATACGATGGTATCAATGATACCTATTCTCGTCCTACTAAGTCTCTCAAAGAAGTTTTTTAGAAAATCTATGTGGCTCCCATCGGTGTGAAGTTTGCAATGAAAGGGATCTCCTATGAAGATGGCAAACGAGAAGATAACATACCCTCTAAAAACCCTAAAGACATGTTCTTGCATCCTAACACTGAGATGAAGGAAACAATCTTTAGCGAAAGAAATAGGTTGAAGGGCTCCACTATATTCTTAGTGGCAATCAATGTAAATAAACTGCCCGCTAGAAAATTTATTGACTCTTGGTTTACAAATGTTTGGTTTAACAAATTTTTCATTTAAATTTCTTATTGTAGATTAATTTTGAAAGGTTTGTTTGTTATCTTGTTAAAATTGCATGATATGCAAAAAAATCTTGGAATGTCAAGGGCTACACCTTTTGAGCCCTGGCATGGTCTTCCTCGGCCATTGCTGAGGAAATTATAGCTTTATCCTATCCTAGGTGGGTAGTTGTAAAATATTTACCTTCATAATTCTAGAGGCTTCTGTTGTAAATCCTTGAACTAGTTGGAAAAGTGGTTATGGTGGATGAAACTAAGGTTGCCCTGCCAAATTTAGATGCTTGGGCCCTTGTATCTCTCAACCTCAGTGTCGAGTTTTCTAATTCCCTTAATATTGTTGAAGATAATGGGGTTTCTTCTTACCCATTAGAAATCTTGGGAAGGATTAACAGCTATTTCCTGTATAGAAGGGAATGTCACCTTAGGAGGAACTATCCCATTATCCAAAAAAAATTGTATAAGGGGGCTCATTCACTTGAGAAAGGGAACCCTAATAATGGTAGTAGTTTAGCCAGATCTGAGTCACAGGGGTTAGGAAGAATGGGGCAATCCCATGAAAACCAACCAAGCGGTGATGAAGAATATGGGCTATCAAATGCTATTAGGAATTCTAAGCCAAAAGGAATGGAGATTGGAGAGACAGTAACCCACAACATGGGGTGTGTTGAGGACATTCCCCCACTTAGAAAAAAGATGGAATTTTTCAATAACAACCCATTTGCTGCCCTTGATCAAAATTTTCCTAGTTTTTCGACTAGCGAGGTCCTTGAAAAGGCTACAAACGTCCACCCTTCCCCTAGGCCTTTGTCAACCCAAATACTGGATATGTGTCGTTGCTGGAGAGGCTAAATGCACAAAAAATAGCCATCAAAAATATTAGGCAACCCATCCAAAACTCCTTTGGTATGGTGGATGCTAGGCCAAAAACTACAAAGTTCCAATTGAAGAAAAAATATAATCAATTCTCCTTTGAAAAGGTGCCCCATATTCTAGAACTATTTGGGGGTGCTTGTGCAAATAAGGACCCCAGGGATCCCCCACCAATATTAGAAGACGACAATGATACCACCCTTAAAGAGCCCTTGGTGATGGCTATCACTTTGTCCCAAGTTGGTAACCTCTAAGCTGAGAAGCCTCTAGCTAAGGGAATTTGTGATACCCCATTGTGAGTGGTTGTGTCACTCCCCCAATGATGGAATCCCTAAGGGCTCTCGAATGGACATGTAACCCCATCTTTATCCCTAACTTTCCAAGTAGCTTGGAGAAACAATCTTAGTTAGTCTTGGATTTTCCTCTTGCATCCCCCCTTGAATTGGAAAATAAAGTTCTTGAGGGTCTCTCAAGTCCTCCCACAGGAAGCCTTAAAGCTAAAGGCCCCAATGTTATGGGATGTAGAAAAGATGATAATGTCACTATAGGGTAGATGGAAATAACCCCCATGCCAAGGGATTTCTTTGGAAGGCCATAGAAGAACAAGAGATCTATGGTCCCTAGCAAAAATGGAGCAAGTACTAAAAACAAAAGGAAAAAGACAAGTGTAGTAATCCAGTCTCTTATAGCCAAAAATCTAGAACTAGAAGAGAAATTGCCCATGTTTTGAGAAATTTAGATATGAACAAAGTGATAACCCTATGACTGGTGATGATGAATCTTAAGTGCATTTCTTGGAATGTTAGGGGTCTTGAGTCACCTGATAGAAAATACATAATCAAAATATTTTTAAATCTTGAAAAATGCAAATATGTGGTCTTGCTTCAAGAAACCAAAGCTATTGGTTTTACACTAGAAACCAACCTCAAGTTCATTTGGAATGGTGCCTCCTCCTTCTCTACTGCACATGAGAGGGGCAGGGGTCTACCATCCTAATTTCCAATCAATGGGCTCAATATGGAATAGGCACTGGTTTCTCTCCTTGGAATAGATTTGTGTGGGTAACCCTGAAGAAGGATGATAAGGAATTCGAGATTTGTTTAGTATATACCCCTAATGACTACAGTGATAGAATAACCTTATGGAAATGGTTAGCCAACCTCCCAACAATCCCCTGGGTCCTTGGAGGTGATTTTGACATGGTAGAACAAGCAGAGGACAAGTGGGGAGGGATATACATGTCTTGGAAAGGTAATAAAAAACATTTTTGGCTTAGGATAAAACACAAACTTAGCTTGGTTGACCCCATAAAATAAGGAGTGTAATGATATTTTTTTGTTTACCTAGTGCAATGCACAAAAAGGGGGAAATAAAACCTATTGTGAGTTGGACATAATATATTCTAGTAGGGATTTTTTCAACATCATACCTAATGAGAAAGGAATAAAAGTGTGTGTCCACCCTTACACACTTTCTAACCATCACCCTATCAAAGCTAACCTTGCAACTTGTCAAGATAGACTAAAGAAGGCTACCAAAAATTGGACCATCATTCTTAATACCATGCCTCTAAAAGATGTTAATTACAAGGAAGCTATCTCCTCCATTAGGGAAATTAATAGGTCGATGCTCAAAGATACCCCTGCCATTGAGAGATGGAACACTAATGTTGAATCTTGGAGGAATATTTTCTAGGTGGTGGGGAAGAAGAGAGCTTTGGACAATAGGTGGATGGAGAATGAGCTTCAGGAGTGCCTTTTTGAAGCTAAATCCAAGTTGTAACAAGCCCCAAATGATATTAAATTATGGGAAGATTTGATTAGGGCCAAAGATAGCCCAAAAAATATTCAGGCACATAAAATCAATGGGACTAAGGTTCAGTCTAAAATAAATTGGCTAAAATCTAGGGATAAGGGCTCTAAGATTTTCTTCAAGTTTCTAAAGGAAAAAACATTAAGGAGAAGATAGGTCAAATTTGGGATGGTGAGAAAATTCTTAATGCTCGGGAGGACATTTTGAGCCATTTCCATGCTTTTCTAAAAGGGATCTTCACTTTGGAAGGGGAGGGGGAAGGTTGTCATGCTGGAAGGGAGTTTATAGAAAATCTTGTCCCTAGGAAGATCTCTATTGAGGATGTTGCTTCTCTCTTTTCAAACTTAACCAAGGAAGATATTTTCAAAACTATTTCCTCCATGAATAATGATAAGTCTTCAGGTTGTGATAGGTTGTCCATCGAGTTCTACAAATGTTTCTTAGAGTGGATTTTTGATGACCTTATGTAGGTATATGATGAAGTTCTTAACTCTAGCTCCTTGGAAAATTCCATAAAAATGGGGATCATCAAGCTCCTCCCTAAAGGGGGGATAAGATTCTAGTAAAGAACTAGAGACCAATAACTTTACTAAATGTTTCCTATAAGATCCTTGCTAAGGCTCTATCTCTAATATTGGTAAACATACTTCCAAAATTTGTAAGCTCCACACAAAATGGTTTTATCAAAGGCTGATACATTCTTGAAAACCTCATAACAAGTTGGGAAGCTATGGAATGGGAAAAATTCTCTAATAAAAAAGTGGCAATGCTACTTCTGGACTTTGAAAAGGCCTATGATAGGGTGGAATGAAATTTCCTAAGTTGTGTCCTTAAAGCTTTCGGTTTCCTTGAAGGGTTTTGAAAAATGGTGAATACCTTGTTAAAATATGCTTTCGCTCAGATTGAGGTAAATGGGGCATTCTTTGAAGATGTGAGGATAGAAAGGTCCATATGATAGTGGTGCCCCTTATCCCTAGCTCTTTTTTTATATCATTTGATTCACTGCACTACCTTTTGAGGGATCAATCACTCTCCCCAAGGGTGAAGTATCAAGCTTCTTGATAACAATGAATTGGTTAATGTCAAATTTGTGGATGATACAACTTTGTTCATTGATATAGACAAAGGCAATATGGAATCTCTAATGGTCAAGCTAGAATTTTTTTGTCTTGCTTCAAGGGAAAGGATATCCAACTCCAAATCAATTTCCTTAGGGCGGGAGGATTCCCCACTAGGGTGGGTAAAAGACTTCAACTTTCAGTGGGGTTGTCCCAACATGCAAGTGAGGTACTTAGGGATACCTTTTTTCTATTAGTCCTAACATCAAAGAGATGTGGAACTAGCTCAACAAAAAAATGAGAAAAATTTGGAAAGATGGAATAGGCATTATCTTTCTCTAGCTAGAAGAATTCATGTTTTCTAGAAGATGCTATCTTCTTCTAGTATATATTTTGCCTCTATTTAGTTCTTCCAAAGTTACCAAATTAATGAAATTCAAAAATAATAAGGGGCTTTCTCTGGTCAAATGGTAAAGGGAAGAGGAAAAATCACTCATTAAATTGGGATTGGTGTTGTCTTGATAAGTTGCAAGGTGGGCTAGGCCTAAAGGATCTAAGACTATAAGGAATTATACTAGCTTCTAAGTGGATTGTGAAATCCTTGGAGTAAATGAACCGTGGAAGGTTTTGGTTAGGAATACCATCCGATTTGCAGTCCTAAGGCATGCTAAATCCTAGAAGGGGCTGCCCCTAAGTGACATTATCATCAATAAACACCCCATAACCTTGACTGGATCTTTGGTCTTTAAGAGCTTATAGAAGGCTTGGGAGATCACTAAGCACAAAGCCCAATTCAAAGCCTACAATTTAACCCTTATAAATTCCAATTTCCAAATCTATAGCTCTATTTGGTGGAACCTCCAGCATAATGGGAAGCCCTTAGCCCTGCTACAGGGTTGCTCTGCTAGAAAATAGAATCAAGTTGGAATTAAAGTTTTTTAGTGATGTCTTAGAAAATGGGAATATCAAGAGTTTGGGTGTTCTGAGGATAGAGTTGACCTCCCTCCCTCTAGCACAAGAACCCACTCAACCCTAGAAATGGCCTGTTTAGGGGCCAAGTTTCCCTCAAATACAAAAAATTTGATGGATCTGGGTCAGGATCTTGTTTGGAAGGATAGGGAGTGTTGATTGTCCTCAAGGCCAAGATAATCTACAAAGATCTAATTTTCAATAGTGATGTCTTTAACCATCTTAACCAATGTTGGGGAGTCTCCCTTTCAGACAACATTTGGATGGAAGTGCTTGTTGATATTTGGCATAGTAGTGTTGAACCTAAGAAAGCCTTCTTCAGGTGGCTCACCTTGCTCCAAAGGATTCCCTTCAAGTTAAAAATGAATGATATTGATATTGGTAGTATCTGTTGCACTCTTGAGT
>CM021102.1:431121873-431241383 GCA_007115665.2 Sequoiadendron giganteum | reverse complement strand
TTTATGCTACTATTTTTAGTTTTTTTTTACCTCTGATTTCTTGTAGGGTCGTAGAAGACCGTGCCCAAAATACAAAGGTGACCACACTCAGAAATAGAATTTTCTCGTCAAAGACACAAAAAAAACTACTAATCTATTTCTTGTAGGGCGAAAGGACCTTTAATTAGATGTTTTCTTTCATTCATTTTACACTAATCAAGCACATAGATTAAGTAGGAAGGGTTAAATAACTTGTTTGCTTTGTCTAAAAGTAAGCTACTAACGTATCCAATCCCCTTACGCCATTTGGCGATCCTGGGTGACGAGAAATCGTAGCTTACTTTGTTCTTTGTGTTACCCAAGGAGGTGGAGATCGTTCAAGATTTCCCCTTGCACTTCGTGTGAGCCTAGGGAGTAGCCAAAAGAATTAACACTTTCCTCTTTTAGTGGGACTTGCTTGGGGATTTCATCACCCCAAGGGGCGACCCCGATCACGTGTACTGGCGAGGTATGAAAAGGGGGGAGAACGAAAGTTGTACCCCAATCCAATTGCGTCGTAATTGGCAGAGCATCGAAGCTAGGGTGATACCTAGATAGACGTGAAGAGTTGGTCCGAGCCTTTCAGTATCTGGTTGGGGTTCCCAACTCACGCTTTTGATGGACTGGTTTTCACAGTTTGGGCCTCATGTACCATGCGTATATCGAGGAATCCCTAGATCACCTTGTTTATCCTAGTTAGAGAACCATGTGGGCCATACCCTTCTTACTAACCTTAGGATTGTGCTGCTTGAAGTGTTTTCTTTGTTAAAAAATAGTACTGGTTAGTTATTTTTGGTCTTTTACTTGTTGTTTTCCATCCTTTGCCATCACTATTTTCTTTTGACTAAGTTAGGTTCAAACCAGTTCACAAAAGACCGACTACGCCCAAGGGGCGACCACGCCCAAAGACTAACTACGCCCAAGGGGCAGCCATGCCCAAAGACCGACTACGCCCAAGGGGTGGCCATGCCCAAAGACCGACTACGCCCAAGGGGCGGCCATGCCCAAAGACTGACTACACCCAAGGGGCAGCCACGCCCAACACAAAAGACTAACTACACCCAAGGGCTGGCCATGCCCAACACAAAGGGGCGGCCTTGCCCTCAATGAGCGACCTTACCCCCCAAACAACCCTTTTCGACCTTTGTTCGCCATCCGTTCACTCATTCCAACAATCCTTTTTTTCATTCCGGGTGTTGTTCCCTCGTCTGGGGTACCCGTTTACCCCTCCCAGCCATCCATCCGCTCATTCTAAATATCTGATCACCCGTTTTGAGTGGTCATTTCCCCATTCTGAGCATCCAACAACATTTTTCGAAAGTCATCATTTCATCGACCAAACCACATAGGTTCTTTTTAGAACATCATTGGAGTCCATATCTATCATCAAATCATCCATCCCAATCATCTAGGCTTTGTTTTGAGGGTTTTCGTATTTATGCAGAAACTTCTGGAGGCCATAACTTTTGACTTAGGTGTTTGATTGGGCTGAAATTTTATGGGTGGTTGCATTATGAGGTGGCATGTGGTTGCATTAATTGGACCCCGATTTGACACATTTTCGGGGCCTTAAACTTTCATCTTGACCCTCAAAATTGCAATTTAGTGTTTTTTTCCAATTTTTGAAAAATCATTTTCGTTAATAACTCAAAATGCATGTCTTAGATTTGGGATGTTAGTTGGAAATTCATCCTATCTTAGTATTAGTTATTTTTTCGATAAAAAATTGAACTCTCAAAGGTATGCCTATGAAGTTTCCTAAAATGGCAAAATTTGACATTTTTTGAAAAACTACCAAATCTAGCAAAAATCTGAGTGTTAACACCTTATGTCCTCTAGTTAAAACCCCTAAACTTGGTTTTGAATCAATACTATCATATCCTCCGATCTAATCCCAATCTGAGCCTTAATCTAATTCTAATCTGAGCTTTAATCCCATCATCTGAATCTGAGCTTTAATCCAATATCCCAACTTGAGCTTTAGTCCACCTACATCTTCTTCCAATCCATCCTATTTATCGTCCCATCATCTAATCCCCTCCATCTTCTCAATCTTTATCCATCATGAATCCTTATCCCCCTCTCACACGACCAATAATAATAGTCAAGGGGAATCCTAACTACGTTGATGACAATAACGAAAGTCTTGTTGATCACAAAGAGTGTTATATAGACCCCCTTGACGCTATCATTGCTAGCAAGCTCTCTCCAATCGCCTCCCAAAATCCAACTACTCCTTCGAAATATCCCACCATGCCTTCATCTGCACCTAATAACATTCCTTATGCTACCCTTGACAAGGGATATCCAACATCCTCACCATCTACATATTCATCATGTCCTCCTTCTCCACCTCTATCCTATCCAACATCCACAACCCCCTACAGAAATCCACCATCCACATCTTCCTATCCTTACAACCATCAATAATCCCAATACCCATACCTTAATTCTACATCTTCCCATCCTAATCGAACACTCACGCATTCCTATCATAATCCACCATCTCAATATTCCTCTTATCATAATCCATCATCTCAATCTTCTTATCCTAATCCATGATCCATATCCTTCTATGTCAACTCACCATACATGTCTTCCTATGGTAGTTCACCACTGCAATATTCTTATTCTAATCCAACATCCACACCTTCCTATCACAACCCCCAATCCTAATATCCTTACATTAATTCCACATCTTTCCATCCATATCCTCCTACACGAATCTTCCACCAATGTCCTCTTGTCCTAATCCATCATCATCTTCCTACTATTACCCACCATCCCAATCTTCCCAACCTAATCCAAAATTCCTTATCCTCCTACATCACTCCCCCTTTCACCGCATTCTATCTTAATACTCCATCTAATCATAGCCCACCTAGTCCTCCAACCACTCCTAGTCCTTTGTCTAGTCCCATCCCCACACCTAATCCTAATTCACCAATCCCTAATCCTAGTCCTCCAGCCACTCATAGTCCTCCATCCAATCCCATCCCCATGTCTAATCCTAATTCACCAATCCCTAACCCTAATCCTTTATCTCCTCCTAGTTCTACATCCACTCCCATACCCTCATCTAATCCTAATCCACCAATCCCTAATCCTCCATCCATTCCCATCCCCTCATCTAACCCTAATCCACCAATCCCTAATCCTCCATCCATTTCCAACCCCTCATCTAACCCTAATCCAACCATCCCTAATCCTCCATCCATTCCCATCACCCCACCTAATCCTACATCCCTTTCAAATGTTGCCCAAGGACTCATGACAGAAGAGACAACATGCCCTCCCACTCTATCACGTACAACCACTAGTGATGAGTCCCTCCTCCATCCTACACCTTTCACTCCCATTACCATTCCTAACACTGTCCAAATGGTTGAGCCTGTCAAACCCATCAAATCCATTGAATCCCCATCTTATACTGCTAGATCCACCCAATCCAATGGAGACATCCAATCCCCTCCTCCTAGTCCTAATATTACCAAACTACATGAATCCTTTGTTCTTCCATCTTCCCCACTTAAGGAGTCCCCCCAACACTCCTCCATATAAGATGAGTCATGCCAAGAGATTCATCCAAAGCATACAAGCATATCCCCTCCCCCAAGTTCAGATCCTACCATCCCATCCACTCCATCCAAGATCATAGTCCCCCATCCATCCCATCTCATGATTCCTTTCCTCAACTGACTCCTGATCCTACCATACTATGTACTCCATATCAAGATCACACTAGCTCATCTGCTCCATCCCATGATCCCCTTTTCACTCAAGATCCAATTGCTCCATCTCATGAGCCCTTACCACCCACTGCCATAATTCTAGATCTTGTCATACCACCTAATCCCTCTCTCGATCCCTTATCACCTATTCCTCTTGATCAGGATATTGCTATCCCCTCATCTCCATCTCATGATCCTTCATTTCCATTTAGTCCTACCATCCCAATGCCACTTTTTTATCACCTTGGTAATATTACCCTCTTCCATGGTGGTCTTCTTGTAGAAGAAAAAAAAAATTATATGCACCACCCTTCCTCCTTCACTTGCTAATGCACTTGCATCATCCTTCCAAAATAATAATAATCCCACCATAGATCACATTCTCAAGAACATGAACTATCAAGTCAAAGGTTTAGGCCTTCATGAGCAAGGTATGTTAGAACCCATTCAGGTCAAAGAACATCCCAGTGCGTATGGTCTTGGATATATCTCCCAAAAATCACAATCCAAAAATGTTGGTACAACCTCCATGTATCCTAAACGGTCCTCTTCTAAAGGAATGAGAGGTACTTCTCACCGATCCCTCCAAATCATTTGTCACAACCCCCCTCCTCCATCATATTCCCTTAAAGCAACCGTCCATCTTCCTCCTTCATCCTCTAAGTCCATTTTGGGTCCTTATGTCCCTCCATCCACCATTTCTCATCCTCCATCTATTGCATCTATTTTTGACCCTGATGTACCTCCATCCACCATAATACATCCTCCCCATCCAACTCTCATCCATCCATCCCCTATCCCTCGCACACCTCCTACAAATCCTAAATTCATAACTCCTAATCAAGATCAACAAAGGAACCCCTCCATGCATGCTATCTCACATCCTCCATCAACACATCCTCGTCAAAAGCCTACTTCTCTCACTCCATCCACGTCTTCTTTGCATCATCCATCTCCTCATACCCATCCCATTGCTACTAAAATAACTTTGGATGCCAAAGTAAAAATGCATAAATCCAAACATCTCCATGAATTTATAGCCCCCCATGTCCCCTTCAAAAGACATGTTGCTAAAAGGAAAAATCAAATCCAACATCCAAATCCATCCAAATGGCCACAAAGGCCCACTAAAGCAAAAATCAAAACCATGTGGATCCCCAAAAAAAAAGAGGCAAAGCCTTCAAATGAAACATCCATGATGACATCCAAAGTTGATAATCCCAAAGCTAATACTTCACATCCTCCATCTCCTAAATCCGTTTTAGGCCCTTATGTCCCAAAGTTCCCTATCCCAACACCTCCACTATCGCCAAATTCTCCTCCTATCATTTCACATCCATCACATGTGCCAATGTTGGTCCTGAACACCTTCCCCCATCACACATCCACTCCATCATTTCATCCATACACCTTCTAGTATCCCATCCCTTATCAAATCCCTTTAATCCATCCTCTTGCATTATCAGGTTGTACCAACATCCAATACACATGGACTCTTTTTACTTCCTATAAAAATTGATGCTTGAGTCCTTCATCCATCCCCTTTCTCATATGTCTTCCACATCCATTTATACATTCATCCCTATGCTTATCCATCTCCATCCATATTTTTGTCTGAAAAATCAACAACATCAAAAAAAAAAAAGAGAAAAAGAGAAAAAAAAATAAAGAATGAAAAAATAAATAGTAAAGAGAAATAATTCGTCCAATGGTGAAAACTTGGCAAACAAGCGCCTTGCATAAGTACCATGATGAAAACCTGGCAAATAGACATCATGCATAAATCCCCCATCTAGTCTACTTCCACAATTGGGGACAACTTCCACCTATGCTCCCCATTCCTCCATCTACCTATCTTCCACATCCTATCCATCATATCCCATCTACCCCGGTCCCTCCATCTTCCTTGTGATCTTGACCTAAATAGGGGAAAACATCTATACATTCTCTAGACACCTCTTGGCATATATTCCCCTCATCCATACACTACTGATCTAGGCATATTATCTACATCCATCTACCTTCATCATCCATCCATCATGCCAGCTTCCATCTCCCTTCCTTATCTATATCTCCTATACATGTTCGTCTCACTTCCTTATCCACCCATCTTGCTATCCCTCTTTCCTCATCATGCATGACACATCTAGAGTGGGGGAATCTCCTTATTTATCATAGAGTCCTTGGATACATCATCCATCCATCCCTCCAATGAATCCTTTCCATCTCCCCATCCTTCCCATCCTTACCTTCCTATCCCTTCATCCATCTATTAATCCCTTCCATCTATCAAATCCTTCCTATACTCTAATCCACTAGTCCTTTTTTGTCCTTTCATCCTTATCTACCCATCCATATCCCTATCCTTATCTTCCTATCCATCTTCCCAAATCCTTGTCCCTCTATCCACCTATCCTAGCATCTTTCTATCTCCCCCATCTTTATCAATTCATCCATTTATCTCTATTTTTCTTCCATCTCATCATCCCTTGTCATTGGTATCTAGCTATAGGCTACCCCCATGAAATCCAGTGCCATTCATTTCACTATCATCATTCATATCTATTCCTCACATCTTCCTACTATCTCATGACTATTCATCACTCATCTATCCCTCGTCTCATCCTCCCAATTCCTCTTCTAATGATCTAAATAACTATCCCATCCCTGAGCTTCACATAACCCACATCCAACATATCACCCATCCTATCTGCATGACCTATCATGGCTTATCATATCGGCTCCATCCTTTTATCCATTTATCATGGTCATCTCATCATCCCTTATCTGTTATCTGCTACTGGTCTTGTGTCAAACTACATTGCCCCTTCACTTTCACATAGGCAAGGTCGATCATTTGATCCACCCTCGGGGTTCTGTCTTTTATTTGTCTTGTCATTTTCCATCATTTGTCTTTGTCCTTGTATCAAACTAAGTTGCCCCTACGCTTTCATGTATGCAAGGTCGATCATTTGATCCCCCCCTAGGGCATTGGTCTGTCCCATTTGCATTTATTCATCGAGGTTTCCATTGTCCTCTTTTTGCTTTTATCCATGGTCTTTTATCGAACTACGAGGGCTCTATGCTTTCATGTAGGCAAGGTTGATCTTTGATCAACCCTCGAGCCCCTAAGTGTTTAGGGTTTTGTTGTCTTGTGTCTTGTCATCCTTTAATCTTGTCATCTTGTCATGTCATCAAGTATGTCCCTATCCTAGCTGGTGCTTACAAACAAAGTTCATTAGTCTCATAAGATCCATTTGGTTTCCCCTATCCTACGTCTTGTCGATCAACCAACCTATCTCCATCTTTGGTCTCAATAGGATGTATCCTTCCTAACAGACCGCATCAAACCCATCCATTATCTTGATCCTATTGCAAAGGATGTTTTGAAATTGATTGCAATCTTTTGAGTTCCCTATCATCACTTGTCAAGACCGCCATGATCCATCATATTATGGTATGTTTTGACTAGTTAACATAGGGGCATATCTTGATTTTTCTTTTTTTTGTTGTTTTCCTTGTTGTCCCACGTAGTACCCACCAAGGCCCCTATGGTCTTGTGTTATGCTGGGACAACTTTTAATGCTTGTGGTTATCCCAATACCTAGCCCAACCAAAGTCATCATGACTTTGGGGTTTTGGGATAGCCTTCTTGTTTGTTTCTGCATTAGACACTAATCTGCCTTGGTTATACATACCATGGTACCTGGTGTCTTATGCTATATCAAAAATCAGTGCTCCGAAAATGACAACTTGCGTTGCATTTCATCTTTAATTCCATCATCTTCATTCATTTTATCCATCTCACATCTCCATCCAATCCTCATCCATTCAATCTAGCACAAATCATCTAATCACATCCTTGGTCTTGTTCCTAGCCTTGCTACAAGCCTTCACCCAATCATCATCCTCATCATCGTCATCGAGATGTATCTTTCCCTATCCTTTGGTGCTGTTTTGGGATGTATCCTTCCCTCATCAACAACACTATCATCAACAGCAGCAGCAGGATGTATACTTCCCTATCCTTGTGTTGTTTTGGGATGTATCATTCCCTCATCAACAACACTATCATCATCATCAGCAAGATGTATCCTTCCCTATCCTTGTGTTTTTTTGGGATTTATCCTTCCCTATCCTTGTGTTGTTTTGGGATGTATCGTTCCCTCATCAACAACACTCCATCGACCATCAATCCATCCTGGCTTGTAGCTTGACTGCGGAAACATCATATTTGTTCTAGAATCCATTTGGGCTTACCTTTATCTCTTCATAATACCCCCCTCTCTCATCCATCATTTTGCATCATCTTCCCCATCTACCCTTGCATTATCTCATCCATTTCGAGAGCACATCTGTGTTCTCTTAAACCCACATGTCCTCTCAAGGGGGCATCCTCAATCCCTAATCTTCATCTTCACTCCCATCATCTTTCCTCCTAGTCACTCCTCAAATGATTGGGGCATCTTCTTCTATGTGCTATATTTTAATTTTCTTTGAAATGATGCCACTTTGTAACACCATCTCAAAAAGGGGAAAAATGTGGACATTCAAATTTGACCACTTTCATATGGTCATAATCTCATCATTTATTCATTTAATCCATCGATATTAATTAAATGACACATTTAATTAATATCATCCCCTTTCCCTAAGGTTCCCAAAAGTATTTAATTAAATACTTTATCCTTTACCATTTCCTCTCTAAATTAAATAAATGCAATCAATTTATTTAATTTAGTCAATTATTCTTTTCAAATTTTAATTCATTATTTCTCTCTTTATCGCATCCTCCATAACCTTTTCATTAATCTAGGTTAATTTAATTAATCCTCTATTAAGATGTGCATATCCTTAATTAGGATTAATGTCACATCCTCCATAACTTTCCACTTGCCTCTAATCATCATTAATTAATCTAATCACCTGATTGCACAATCCTAATCACTTACCCCTTTTAACATGTCCTTAAGTCAACATTCTTGGTACTTGCCTTTTTTGGGTTGACCTCTTCCCCATGTGAATTAAAAATTCACACTTATTCCCCCCATGCATTTATCTTCCCCATGGCATCTCATATGTCACATCATACCCAAAGGACAAAGACCTCTTTTAGAGGAATCTTATTTTACCCTTTGGTCTCTTCCAAAAAGTGAATTAAAAAATCACTTTTATTCCTCCAAGGCCATCTCCAATCCCCATGTTGACAAAGGATGACTTTCTAAAAGTTACTACTTGTCACTTTAAGTCCCACTTGGGGACAAGGGATAAATTTTTGGGGAAATCCTCTCCCATCCCAAGGTACTTGCAAGTACCTTGGGACCACATCACCCTCTCCATGTCACTTGTGCCCTTGCCATCTCACCTTGTCCTTTGGACACTTCACCCGCCACATGTCAAGATGTGAGGGCTTGTGAGTTTTCAACTCACCTTAGGCCTCCATCTTGGCCATGGTGGCTCAATCTTGACCATTGAATTCTCTAGAAAATTAAACTTCTCCTATAAATACCCCCCTCTTCCTTCATTAAAAGATCTAGACTTCATGCATTCTTAGCCAACTTATGATCTTAAGCCATTTGAGCCTTCAAACTTTTATCACATCCTTTGGCATTCAATCCTCATCCATCTTAGCCATTTTCATCCTCATTTGTATTTCAATCACTTTACATCACATTGTCATCTAAAGAGCACACATCCAAGCGATATCAAGGGCCAACCAAGGGATCAACATGAAGAAAGGTATAATAATCTTGTTGAGTTTTTATCTTCCTTTTATTTGTGTTTAGCATAGCCCAATCTTGAGGTGTTAGGTGTTTTAGACTTATCTTGCATTTTACTTTATTTTTCATCATTGGATAGGTGTATTTCTCCTGATCACAAATTGCATTAGCATTTGAATGAGTCAAGAGGCAAAACCTTGAGGGAGTACATATTTTTATATGATATTTATGATGGTACAATTGATTATCATTTTGGTGCTTCTTGGTACAAGTTTATAGGTGTTTTTCAAAGTTGGACTTTGATGGTGATAGGTACACAAGTTGTCTTTGGTTTTGAGGAAATGGGTTTACACGAGTCGAGACTTGGAGTCTCGTATGGGTGATAGTTGAGTGCAGGTACAAATATGGCTATGGTCATGGTGTCATAGATATATAGATAAATTTGAGCATTGGCATGCCATGATCATGTATGTATTTTTTATTGTGATATGGTTTGGTGTTAGGAGGTTGTTCTTATCTCCTTGAAGCTTTTTTGGTTCCTTGACTACAGTTACTCATTTGTGGACATGTTTGACAAATAAAATTTATAGTTGATGTGTTGTTTGAATCTTGATGTCTACAGGATTATCTTATTTGATACCTCGATTTTTAGGTTACTAATGTGATGATGAGTTTTCATTCTTCATTATTTTGATCACGAGTTATGCAAGTGCATGGATTTGCCACTCATTCATTTGTAGTGGTATGAATCGGATTTCGACTATCTATATCCATGAGATCGGTTTAATGTTGACATAGATTTTGTTATTTGGTCTTATCTATGATCATTTGAGCATTGGTATGTTGCTTTGGGATGAGAGGATGGATGGTTAGAGTACCCAATTAGTTGGTTGATGGTACTTGTAGAATTTGGTTTTATCACGATGTCATGATAGCTTGGTTATTTCATTTGTTACACTTTTAGTGGGAGATTTTGATAGTGATGACTTGGTGATGTAGGATTGGTTCTTGATGGTTTGATGGAGGTTGTATCTGGAGATATTGGTTCTACTTGGTATATTGGAATTTAAATTACATGTGTGGACCTAAATGATATTTATGGAGGTGATAGTTGTCATGATGTTAGGTGTAGCTTGATATCATGATTCAATGGGAGTTTTTGGAAGTGATGTGGATTCATTATTGGTGATGGTTATCTTCATGCGATTGAAGATGACTTTTCTTGTTTTAGAGTGTATTTATATTTATGTTATGATTTAATCTTGATTTTAGATTAGTGTTTGGAATGGTACATGTTCTCTTGATACTAAGATGTATGCATTTTTCCATGTGATCTCCTAGGAGGAGATGGCTAGACCATGGATGTCATGGTATGTTCTTGATCCTTCAGTTGGATCTTTGACATTGATCTTGGTGGTTTTATTGGTATTAAGTATATTGATCATTTTCTTGATTACTTCATGATGGTTCTATGTTGCATTTGGAGTTTGGCATGTATTGATCAGTTATAGGTGCTCATGGATACTTGGAGACATGGGTAAATTTGGATTTCTCTTGAGATTAGAGACGTTTTCTTGAGACAGTTACTCTTTGGAGGTTTCAATAGGAATACCAAGGAGGTTTTAGTAGGAAGACCGAGGATATTTCACTTGGATATGGATGTGAGTTCATGATGGACCGATAGAGGAGATTTATCTTGGAGTGAGTCATGATGACTTGGTTATTTTGGAGGAGCATTCTCACTCCCCACTCTTGGTATACTCGATGGTCTATCATTTGATAGGTATTTTCTTATTATTTATTTTATATTTTTTATGTTTTGTGCTTTGATTTCTCATGGGATTAAGTAGAGCCATGATGATTAATTTTGGGAGACTCATTTGGGGATTGTTTAGCATGATTTTATATTGCTTTATATTTCATAGATATAGATCTTGAGCTATGGTTAGTTAGTTCTTGAGAGATGTTTAGCATGGTTATCTCCTTGTATATTTGAGTTTATGTTATCATTCAATGATGAGGAGTTTAGGAGATGGTTATTGGGTTGATTTATTGATTTTGGAATGGATATTTTAAGTTTGATTTCCTTGGTTAGACAAGCTTACATGCATCCATGTTGGAATTTACATGATTCATATGTTGTACTACTTGATCTATGAGATTGATTGTTTGGGTTTTGTTGAGGTTTTTAATTTGGGGTTGCAAGGATATCATACTTGACATACCATTGCAGTTGTGAGGTGTTGGTAAAAAGAAATGTTATGGTTTATAGGTTTTCTCTCTTCATTCTATGGTTCCTTCCCAGAGGTTCATGTTCATATGATTTGGGAGGATGGTGGCAACATGTTGGGAGAGAGTATGCAGCTATTGGTGTTGCATGTGTAGATCATTATTATTATTCTTGATACTTCATGTTTTGATCATTTATCACACCTTGATATAGTGTTGGTTGCTAGACTTGATATACTTTGACATTACCCATGTAGTGGGAGTTCATAGATATGTATGTTCTTCATTGATAGGTTTGATATAGGGAGCTTGATTGTATATTATGGGTTACATATGTTGTTGGCATGAATTTATTGATGTTATTGATACCTAGGAGTTATGAATGGTTGGATGTATTAGCATGTGTTGTGTATTCTATTTCCAATCATGTGGGTTTTTACACTTGACAGTAGTTTGTTTGGAGCCTTTTTTATCACTTGGATTTGATGCTTGTGTTCTTATATTGGTGTATCTTCACCTTGGCATGTTCCATTTCTTCCATAGGTGCCACGTTGGAGGATGAGAGGAGTTCTTGCTTGAGATGGTGGTCAGTTTGGTTTTATTATAGGTATCTTGATGGAGCACGAGATCATTTTGGAGATTCATGTGGTTTCATGTATGGATATGATGATGTATTTCATTTATTGATCCCTTATGCAATGTATACAACAAGTGGGAGAATGTTGGGATATGGTGTTGTACACCATTGCATAAAATGTTATATTTTAATGTTGTAATTAAATAATTATTTAGTTGTGATACACCTAGGAGATGTGGTTAATCACACTAGGTAATTATTTGGGAACCACATTATGTTTTATTGTAATATTGTATTATTATTTAATGTGTGAGATATATGGGATAATAATTCAATATTAGGGAATATTAAATAAAGTGAAAACTTAGTACCCAATATTAAATAAGGGGTTAGTGGTTTTGTATTCATATCGTTTTGTGGTACATGGTTTTATCTTACCACTTGGTTTTATTTGTGTGAGCTTGAGTCTATAAAACTAAGCACATGTTTAGTGGTTAAGGTTGGTTGGGTGAGTGGGTTGTCATTATTGAGTCTTTATGAGGAGTGCATATGTGAAGCATGGCATGGGATGTGTGGATTCATTCTTGGACACATGAGGATACATTGGAGAGGCTTGATACATTAGAGGTAGTCATTGTAACTCTTGTATGATTTATTGTTGAATAATACATGGATTATGGATTATTTTGGAGGTTGGGATTTTGCCTCTTCATGGTTTTCCTAGGGTATATCTTGTGCTATATTGTGTCTTGTCTATTTTATTTATGAATTATGGTTGTTTGCATGCATGTTTATCTGTCATGGGGGTAATGTAGGAAATGGAATAATATTATGGGTATCAGTGCATTATTTCCTAACACACATACCCCTAAAGGTCTTGGAAAAAGAATTAACATAGTTTTGAAAGACTCTCCCACTAAAAAGAAAAAGAATCCCACAACTAAATTCTTTATGGAAGAGGATAATTCCAAGGATTATGAGGAAGAAGATAAAAATAAGAATATTGACAAAAAAATGGAGTAAAATAGAGCCTAACTCAACTAAAGATGTAGACTACACTAACCCCAGTGTTCAAAGATCTCATAGATTGGTAGGTAAACAGGTTTCCAACATAACAATGGATGAAATATCTAGTGATGAGTCTAAATATGTTAAGGATGAGGATGGTAGTAGTAAAGTGGATAATTTCAAGGATGCTAAGGAGGATTTTGATGGCCTAAGATTTTTTCCAAAATTTAATGCCATGCTTCAAGATATGGAGGACTCTACCCCTACTAAAGATCACATCAAAGACAACTGCCTAATTGTGAGAAGATGATTTATGATTTCATGACACTATTGGCTAGGGTGGAAAGCCTGGAGAGGAAATTTAATGGCCTTTCCTACTTTACCCTAAAGGTAATTCATCACTTGGTTATCACTCTTGGTTCAGTCATGCAAGAAGAGATAAAAAAAGCATGAGAAGACAACATAACCCAATTTTATCTATCAAAATAAGGATATTTTTAAATTCCTTATGGCGGACTTGGAAAATATTCTTAAGTAGTATGTTCTTCTATGTTTTATATTCTATTTTTAAAAATGATACTCTATTGATATTTTGTTGTTAGTTTGTTGTCACCAGACTGTAAAATGGCCTTTGACCCTAGATTCTCTTTTGTTTTAACTCTCTGCCTTTTGGGGCCTTTTGTGTTTGTGTACAATGCCCTGCAAATGCTAATTATTTTATCAAAATGCATACTAGTGTGTACCTTGCAAACTCAACCTCAATAAAATAAAATCGACATCCCTCTTGATGCACATTTTGAAAATAAAATTGACAATTCCTAAATACTTCATATCAAATATTAATGAAAAATGATATTTCAAAACCATAATCATATCCTTATATTTACCAATTAATTATCTATTTTATTATAATAAATATAGTGATCAAATTTAACTTTTACAAATTTTAAATTCAACACTTATGAATCAAATTTTTGAAAACACGTTTTTGAGGATTATTTTAGACCATAAACTTTTTTAACCTACAAATTATGTCTTCTTTACTTTTTACCATGAACTGTTCTACCTATGTCAATTTTTTTTGAATTTCCATGAAATAAAATTGTATTCACATCCATTTACTCAACCTCAAGGTTAAAGCAAGAACAAAAAATACAATAAATATAGGGGATATAAACTTTGAAAATTAAGATAAAATATCACTCAAATCAATTCTCTTGGCCTAGGACTAACCTTTAGTCACCAACATATCCCTTGTACTTCTCAACCTTGTCATAAAACTAAATTTATTTTTAAAAATCCATTTGTATCCAAAATCGTTGCTACTATTAAATTTTATATTATATTAGTAATGAAAAATTAGTCATTAGTCGTAGATTTTAATAAATTAGTTCTAGCTTTAGAATATACTTTGTGTTTTGTTTCCTTTTAAATATGTTATTTTTATTTATCCCACATTCATATTACGGGTTGTCCCCCATAATTATGATTATTTATGTGAAAACATTTCCTTCTTATGTATTTAATGACTCTCAGTTATCTTTATATGCTCAATTTCCATAATATGGTATTAAAGCTCAACTAGAGACATAAAATTGTGAGAGCATAGATACTTAAGGTTTTCTACTATTAGAAGTAAATTGAGGGATTGCTACTAAAAAATAGTAAAAAATATAAAAAGAAGAATTTTTATTTTAGATATATATGGAATCAAGGGGAAAAATTCAAAATTCGCATATTTTTTATCAAATAAAAATCATGTCTTTTTATAGAAACTAGAGGGTTTTTTTTTAAATCATGATTTTTTTTCTATTTAAATAGTAGGCATTTTATTTGTTAAAAATTTTAGTTCTCTTTTCTTAAAAAAATTGTTGGTTTTTCAATGGTTGCATGAATAAAAAAATTATGACCAATCTTTTACAAGTACAAGTAGCAAAAAATGGGAGCAATTTACCAATTGCATGTGTAGGTCACAAGCCACAAAATTCTATAGAAAAATTATAAGGTTAAAAATAATTATTTTTACCAATCATGGAGCAAAAATTTAATACAAATCACATTGGAAATCTTGCAATGATCATGTGGTTATGACACATTTTTTATAGAATTTTTCAAAGCTAAATTTTCCACAACTAGGGTTTGCAATAAGGAGATATTTTTAAATGGCTTCATTATCCATCATCATATTCAAGATCAACTAAATATTTTCTTGTAAAAACTAGAAGTGAAAGTGGCTTATGTTAACCATTTTCAAGTACAATTAATTTTTTTTAGATAATATCCTTGGTAAAGATCCCCATCCAAAAACTACAGGTAAAGACTATAATAAATTAATTGAAAATGAAAAATAAGTAGTAATGTTGATCAAATTATTTGTGACAAATGAAATACTTCTTGATGTTTAAATAGGGAAGACTTGAAGTGGTATTTGGAAGCATTTGCAAGATTTGCATGAAACTTCAAACAAGGGCATATCCTTCTTCTTGAACAATATATTATTTTCAATCATGATAGATGAGAAACCTTAATTATAGGAGAATTTACTCAAGATCAAAGACATCAAATAGTATTTGATATCCATTATTTAAAAAATAAAAAAGAGATATTTTGGATTTTCTTGGTTGGAGAGGGGCATTGCGTTCGAGAGGGCTAGGGTTTGAAGTGCATGGCTAGCTAGCATAGATATTGAGGCCTGGGGAGGTTGCTCCCTCCCCTGCATAGGTTTGAGTGGTCGTAGGTGCATTGTTCCCTTAACCTTGGCTTCATTTATTGTTTCCCAAGTGTGTCGACATTATTTCTTTCTCTTTCTCTACTATTTTTGTTTATTTTGCATGTGTGTGGGGTTGCTTCAACCCTGGTAGAGATTTTGTGTTTTATTTTCATTTATGGAGGGGGTACGAAACCCTTCAACTAGCTTGTTAAATACGATGGTATCAATGATACCTATTCTCGTCCTACTAAGTCTCTCAAAGAAGTTTTTTAGAAAATCTATGTGGCTCCCATCGGTGTGAAGTTTGCAATGAAAGGGATCTCCTATGAAGATGGCAAACGAGAAGATAACATACCCTCTAAAAACCCTAAAGACATGTTCTTGCATCCTAACACTGAGATGAAGGAAACAATCTTTAGCGAAAGAAATAGGTTGAAGGGCTCCACTATATTCTTAGTGGCAATCAATGTAAATAAACTGCCCGCTAGAAAATTTATTGACTCTTGGTTTACAAATGTTTGGTTTAACAAATTTTTCATTTAAATTTCTTATTGTAGATTAATTTTGAAAGGTTTGTTTGTTATCTTGTTAAAATTGCATGATATGCAAAAAAATCTTGGAATGTCAAGGGCTACACCTTTTGAGCCCTGGCATGGTCTTCCTCGGCCATTGCTGAGGAAATTATAGCTTTATCCTATCCTAGGTGGGTAGTTGTAAAATATTTACCTTCATAATTCTAGAGGCTTCTGTTGTAAATCCTTGAACTAGTTGGAAAAGTGGTTATGGTGGATGAAACTAAGGTTGCCCTGCCAAATTTAGATGCTTGGGCCCTTGTATCTCTCAACCTCAGTGTCGAGTTTTCTAATTCCCTTAATATTGTTGAAGATAATGGGGTTTCTTCTTACCCATTAGAAATCTTGGGAAGGATTAACAGCTATTTCCTGTATAGAAGGGAATGTCACCTTAGGAGGAACTATCCCATTATCCAAAAAAAATTGTATAAGGGGGCTCATTCACTTGAGAAAGGGAACCCTAATAATGGTAGTAGTTTAGCCAGATCTGAGTCACAGGGGTTAGGAAGAATGGGGCAATCCCATGAAAACCAACCAAGCGGTGATGAAGAATATGGGCTATCAAATGCTATTAGGAATTCTAAGCCAAAAGGAATGGAGATTGGAGAGACAGTAACCCACAACATGGGGTGTGTTGAGGACATTCCCCCACTTAGAAAAAAGATGGAATTTTTCAATAACAACCCATTTGCTGCCCTTGATCAAAATTTTCCTAGTTTTTCGACTAGCGAGGTCCTTGAAAAGGCTACAAACGTCCACCCTTCCCCTAGGCCTTTGTCAACCCAAATACTGGATATGTGTCGTTGCTGGAGAGGCTAAATGCACAAAAAATAGCCATCAAAAATATTAGGCAACCCATCCAAAACTCCTTTGGTATGGTGGATGCTAGGCCAAAAACTACAAAGTTCCAATTGAAGAAAAAATATAATCAATTCTCCTTTGAAAAGGTGCCCCATATTCTAGAACTATTTGGGGGTGCTTGTGCAAATAAGGACCCCAGGGATCCCCCACCAATATTAGAAGACGACAATGATACCACCCTTAAAGAGCCCTTGGTGATGGCTATCACTTTGTCCCAAGTTGGTAACCTCTAAGCTGAGAAGCCTCTAGCTAAGGGAATTTGTGATACCCCATTGTGAGTGGTTGTGTCACTCCCCCAATGATGGAATCCCTAAGGGCTCTCGAATGGACATGTAACCCCATCTTTATCCCTAACTTTCCAAGTAGCTTGGAGAAACAATCTTAGTTAGTCTTGGATTTTCCTCTTGCATCCCCCCTTGAATTGGAAAATAAAGTTCTTGAGGGTCTCTCAAGTCCTCCCACAGGAAGCCTTAAAGCTAAAGGCCCCAATGTTATGGGATGTAGAAAAGATGATAATGTCACTATAGGGTAGATGGAAATAACCCCCATGCCAAGGGATTTCTTTGGAAGGCCATAGAAGAACAAGAGATCTATGGTCCCTAGCAAAAATGGAGCAAGTACTAAAAACAAAAGGAAAAAGACAAGTGTAGTAATCCAGTCTCTTATAGCCAAAAATCTAGAACTAGAAGAGAAATTGCCCATGTTTTGAGAAATTTAGATATGAACAAAGTGATAACCCTATGACTGGTGATGATGAATCTTAAGTGCATTTCTTGGAATGTTAGGGGTCTTGAGTCACCTGATAGAAAATACATAATCAAAATATTTTTAAATCTTGAAAAATGCAAATATGTGGTCTTGCTTCAAGAAACCAAAGCTATTGGTTTTACACTAGAAACCAACCTCAAGTTCATTTGGAATGGTGCCTCCTCCTTCTCTACTGCACATGAGAGGGGCAGGGGTCTACCATCCTAATTTCCAATCAATGGGCTCAATATGGAATAGGCACTGGTTTCTCTCCTTGGAATAGATTTGTGTGGGTAACCCTGAAGAAGGATGATAAGGAATTCGAGATTTGTTTAGTATATACCCCTAATGACTACAGTGATAGAATAACCTTATGGAAATGGTTAGCCAACCTCCCAACAATCCCCTGGGTCCTTGGAGGTGATTTTGACATGGTAGAACAAGCAGAGGACAAGTGGGGAGGGATATACATGTCTTGGAAAGGTAATAAAAAACATTTTTGGCTTAGGATAAAACACAAACTTAGCTTGGTTGACCCCATAAAATAAGGAGTGTAATGATATTTTTTTGTTTACCTAGTGCAATGCACAAAAAGGGGGAAATAAAACCTATTGTGAGTTGGACATAATATATTCTAGTAGGGATTTTTTCAACATCATACCTAATGAGAAAGGAATAAAAGTGTGTGTCCACCCTTACACACTTTCTAACCATCACCCTATCAAAGCTAACCTTGCAACTTGTCAAGATAGACTAAAGAAGGCTACCAAAAATTGGACCATCATTCTTAATACCATGCCTCTAAAAGATGTTAATTACAAGGAAGCTATCTCCTCCATTAGGGAAATTAATAGGTCGATGCTCAAAGATACCCCTGCCATTGAGAGATGGAACACTAATGTTGAATCTTGGAGGAATATTTTCTAGGTGGTGGGGAAGAAGAGAGCTTTGGACAATAGGTGGATGGAGAATGAGCTTCAGGAGTGCCTTTTTGAAGCTAAATCCAAGTTGTAACAAGCCCCAAATGATATTAAATTATGGGAAGATTTGATTAGGGCCAAAGATAGCCCAAAAAATATTCAGGCACATAAAATCAATGGGACTAAGGTTCAGTCTAAAATAAATTGGCTAAAATCTAGGGATAAGGGCTCTAAGATTTTCTTCAAGTTTCTAAAGGAAAAAACATTAAGGAGAAGATAGGTCAAATTTGGGATGGTGAGAAAATTCTTAATGCTCGGGAGGACATTTTGAGCCATTTCCATGCTTTTCTAAAAGGGATCTTCACTTTGGAAGGGGAGGGGGAAGGTTGTCATGCTGGAAGGGAGTTTATAGAAAATCTTGTCCCTAGGAAGATCTCTATTGAGGATGTTGCTTCTCTCTTTTCAAACTTAACCAAGGAAGATATTTTCAAAACTATTTCCTCCATGAATAATGATAAGTCTTCAGGTTGTGATAGGTTGTCCATCGAGTTCTACAAATGTTTCTTAGAGTGGATTTTTGATGACCTTATGTAGGTATATGATGAAGTTCTTAACTCTAGCTCCTTGGAAAATTCCATAAAAATGGGGATCATCAAGCTCCTCCCTAAAGGGGGGATAAGATTCTAGTAAAGAACTAGAGACCAATAACTTTACTAAATGTTTCCTATAAGATCCTTGCTAAGGCTCTATCTCTAATATTGGTAAACATACTTCCAAAATTTGTAAGCTCCACACAAAATGGTTTTATCAAAGGCTGATACATTCTTGAAAACCTCATAACAAGTTGGGAAGCTATGGAATGGGAAAAATTCTCTAATAAAAAAGTGGCAATGCTACTTCTGGACTTTGAAAAGGCCTATGATAGGGTGGAATGAAATTTCCTAAGTTGTGTCCTTAAAGCTTTCGGTTTCCTTGAAGGGTTTTGAAAAATGGTGAATACCTTGTTAAAATATGCTTTCGCTCAGATTGAGGTAAATGGGGCATTCTTTGAAGATGTGAGGATAGAAAGGTCCATATGATAGTGGTGCCCCTTATCCCTAGCTCTTTTTTTATATCATTTGATTCACTGCACTACCTTTTGAGGGATCAATCACTCTCCCCAAGGGTGAAGTATCAAGCTTCTTGATAACAATGAATTGGTTAATGTCAAATTTGTGGATGATACAACTTTGTTCATTGATATAGACAAAGGCAATATGGAATCTCTAATGGTCAAGCTAGAATTTTTTTGTCTTGCTTCAAGGGAAAGGATATCCAACTCCAAATCAATTTCCTTAGGGCGGGAGGATTCCCCACTAGGGTGGGTAAAAGACTTCAACTTTCAGTGGGGTTGTCCCAACATGCAAGTGAGGTACTTAGGGATACCTTTTTTCTATTAGTCCTAACATCAAAGAGATGTGGAACTAGCTCAACAAAAAAATGAGAAAAATTTGGAAAGATGGAATAGGCATTATCTTTCTCTAGCTAGAAGAATTCATGTTTTCTAGAAGATGCTATCTTCTTCTAGTATATATTTTGCCTCTATTTAGTTCTTCCAAAGTTACCAAATTAATGAAATTCAAAAATAATAAGGGGCTTTCTCTGGTCAAATGGTAAAGGGAAGAGGAAAAATCACTCATTAAATTGGGATTGGTGTTGTCTTGATAAGTTGCAAGGTGGGCTAGGCCTAAAGGATCTAAGACTATAAGGAATTATACTAGCTTCTAAGTGGATTGTGAAATCCTTGGAGTAAATGAACCGTGGAAGGTTTTGGTTAGGAATACCATCCGATTTGCAGTCCTAAGGCATGCTAAATCCTAGAAGGGGCTGCCCCTAAGTGACATTATCATCAATAAACACCCCATAACCTTGACTGGATCTTTGGTCTTTAAGAGCTTATAGAAGGCTTGGGAGATCACTAAGCACAAAGCCCAATTCAAAGCCTACAATTTAACCCTTATAAATTCCAATTTCCAAATCTATAGCTCTATTTGGTGGAACCTCCAGCATAATGGGAAGCCCTTAGCCCTGCTACAGGGTTGCTCTGCTAGAAAATAGAATCAAGTTGGAATTAAAGTTTTTTAGTGATGTCTTAGAAAATGGGAATATCAAGAGTTTGGGTGTTCTGAGGATAGAGTTGACCTCCCTCCCTCTAGCACAAGAACCCACTCAACCCTAGAAATGGCCTGTTTAGGGGCCAAGTTTCCCTCAAATACAAAAAATTTGATGGATCTGGGTCAGGATCTTGTTTGGAAGGATAGGGAGTGTTGATTGTCCTCAAGGCCAAGATAATCTACAAAGATCTAATTTTCAATAGTGATGTCTTTAACCATCTTAACCAATGTTGGGGAGTCTCCCTTTCAGACAACATTTGGATGGAAGTGCTTGTTGATATTTGGCATAGTAGTGTTGAACCTAAGAAAGCCTTCTTCAGGTGGCTCACCTTGCTCCAAAGGATTCCCTTCAAGTTAAAAATGAATGATATTGATATTGGTAGTATCTGTTGCACTCTTGAGTTTTTTGCTCATATTTTATTTGATTATTTTTATGCAAATGAAATCTGGAAACTATTCTACCATGATCTAAATATGGATAAATGATAATAATTTTAATTGTAAATCCATTCTAATTTGTGATTTAAAGTTGAGTAAAAGTTGTAAGATGTTTTGGAACTATTTGTCTAATGAAATTTTGTGGCATATTTGGAAAGCAAGAAATGAGGAAAAGTTTAATGGTTGTAAGAGGGTTCTTACTAAGTCAAATAAAAGGCTCACATATCTTTCTATTGCATTGCAGGTGTCTCTTTCTATCAAGGTCTCTCTTTCCAAATTTTTGGATCTGTGCAGGGAGGAGAAAGTCAATATTAACCGGGAAGAAGTAAGGTGTGGTCATGCATGTCATTTCAATGATAGAGATACTGAAATATTCTTGAGGGAATTCAAATAATTCTAGAGGGATTTTAATTATGTAGGAGGGGGAAGGCATCCAAGGCACAGGGGTCCCTATCAAAATTCTCAAGAGGAGGATGATGCTTTCTCAACCATTGTTCGGCAAGGAAAGAGCCTAGGCAAGTTGATGGAGGTGGCACCAAGGGAGGATGAGGCCAATAGTGTTCAAGGTGCCCAGAACAACCCAAGTTGATACATGTAGAAGAAAATGGTAATAATAGCTTATAGTATGTTATTTTTTGTATATTTTTTTGTAATCCTTATAGTATTTCGTTTTGGTTGTATAAGCAGTTAAAAATTGATAGTCCTCTACACTTATTCTATAAGTGGTTAGTAACTAAATGAGCTAATAACTGCAATATCTGTTGTATATGGTTATTATACTATTAATAATATAAAAATTAAATAAAATAGAAAATGATTGTAATCATGTTGAAAATCACACCACATGCTTAAAAAACTTTATTGAGGCCTTGGACATCACCTCTATGAAATTTGACTTGAATTTTGAAGAGTTATGTAATATACTCTTAAAACACAACACATGGAAGAGACAATTTGGTATTAGTAGTGAGGTAAAGGATGTAAAATAATCCTTTATGGCTAGAGATAAGGGAAAAGGAAAATTCCAATATAAGAAAGATAAAGGTAATGATGAGGATGCAACAAACAATTTGAATAATATTGCATCATTAGTGTGGTGGGTCATATGATGAAGCATTAATGAAAAATTTGGTTGATCAAAAAATCAGTTAGAAAGCACCCCAACAAAATACTAATATTATAGAGCATATCAAAGATTCAATTTTTATGCATTCATGGCCAAAATACATATAGATTAGTCCAAGGAATATTTTTAGTACATAGATTCAAGAGCATCATCCCACTTCATAAACATGCAAGGGTAGTTCATGAAGTACACTACTTTAAATTATGTTGAATATTCAATGATATTTGATGGTGGAGAGTACATGAGAGAAATAAAAGGGAATGTGTAGATAGCCTCTAAAAGGAAAATGTTGATTTTTCTCAATGTGTACTATGTGTCAAGAATGGAGCATAAAATAATCTCTATGAATTAGATTATGAAGCATTGCCCCCACCTAGAAGTCATTTTTGACAATAACAAATGCTAAAAATTTGACAAAGAGATAATTTTTTTTGTCTTAGTATGGAATATCATGGATTGTGTAGATTAGTTAACATCGAACAAGGCAAGGAGGATGCATTTGAAACCAATAGTGCATCAAAAATTAGTGTAACATAGATAAAATGGATGTTGCACAGTAAGATGGTTAAATCTAATCTAACATGCATAAATCTAAATCAAACAACAAAGAACGAGATAAAATGAACTAAAAATTAAATAAAACAATAATCAGAATAGTCTCACCGAATATCAATCAATTTCCTTGAATTATCTTGATTGTCCTTCTCCATTTTTCCGTGTCGATATTCTTGCCCTCAAATTTTTTGTATGTATGCAAGCATAGCCTTGATGTATGTCTAAGAAAAATATCAAACATTATAAGTTCTTCCAAAAAGTGTATTGATTTCGGGAGGAGGAATAATACCCAAGATCAGCCAATTTATAGAAAGTTGGTTTTCGAATGATCGACTCAAATTCAAAAGAGAGATCAATGATCGAGATTGATGAATGCCATGCGATGTGAATTTTGTGTCAGTTAGAACATGAGTTGGGAAATTCTGTAGGATAAAGATTAAATTAGATAATAATTTAATCTGGTGTTAAGACTGTTCGAAAATAGAATGAATAGGAGTTCAAGATTAAATAAATGATTTAATCTTCAGTTGAAAGTCTTTGAAAATAGAAGAATTAGACTTTGAATAAAAATGATAAAGTTAAAACTTGGAGAATGATCCGTTTGAATGCACACATGAATTAATTAATTAAATAAAGATATTTAATTAATAAATATGTTCATGCATATGAGTTAGAACTAGTTAATTGACCGGTTGTGATAGAAAGTATCTTTGCAAAGATGATCAAATATTGAATCCAGAGATAACTGACGGATTTAAATAGATCTCGAGTCAGATAGTGAGTGAATAATTAGATAACTAGATGATAGAAGAATGTGACAGAAACAGTTAATTATGAATTAAATGTTAATTTAATTCAACATTCAAAAATTGAAATGATTTAATTAAATAAATAATAATTTATTTAATTGACTGTCAAAAAGGTTAATTGAATAATTAAATAATGAATATTTAATTATAGTTGAATCATGACAAAGGGATAAATTAAATAATAAATTATTTAATTCCGAAAGGGAATTCATTAATTAGCGACGTAATTAAATAAATATGATTTATTTAATTAATCAGAGTTGAATAAGGGTCATAGTGAACTAATCAAATAATTAAAAGGTTATTGAAATTAATAGAAGAAAGATGTGTTTAGGAAATAATTAAATAATTAACATTATTTAATCATGACCATGGACATTAGAAAACTATGTCGAAAGTGGTACTCGTAGGCCTAGACCAATTTTCAGTGTCTACAATTAGCATATTTTGCCATCAACATTATGAGAACCTTCATTTAACCTACCTCCCTCAGTTGTCTCGATGGACTTCCTAACATCCAATAGTAGATATATGGTGTTTATAGAGCTCAACGGGAAAGGAAGAAACACCTAGCTCCATTCGATGATGGAAAATCTTGGTGAGCTAAGTGATTCCTTTAGCCAGTTCATGCAAAGTTATGTAGAGCCATGGTACCAATTATGTAAGGTTCTAATTAAATACTTTACCCTTGAAGGGTGGTCCAATTTCTATTACCATTACCATTTTGTTTTCTTAAATCACCTTAGGCACAAAATTATTATGAGCTTTTTGTTCTTTATTCTATCTTGATTGGAGAATTCTATCAAATAATCCAAGGCCTTCCACACCCAAAACCCTTGTAAGTTGGTTATTCACTTATAACGATTTTATTATGTTCCTTTATAACTTTCACCTTTCCCTCAACCCTACTAAGCCCATTAAGGTCTATCTTATAGATAATTTTCATCCTTGCCTCCCTGTTGGGAAAGGTTAAAAACCCCCTCACTTCTATGGGTCCCTCATCATAGCTCCCTTCCAAGGGTAAAAAGGTGTTGGAAGTTAAATCCAAAACCAAATTGCATGTCTATGATATTTCACCTCTACAACTAACCTTGAAATGAAAACTAAGACTCAAGAAGATACGATGGTCAGGATTTGTTCTCTAAAAAAATTATCCCTTGATAAGTAAGAACCTAACAAGGGGTCAACAAAGTGAAGGTTGGAAGGATATTAAGAAAAAAGGTAAAAAATAAAAATCCTCTAGGGTTGTTGTTGAGGGGAATGTTCTACAATGGCCAAGCCATTTTGTTGGCATGGCCCTCTATACTCCAACTAACAAAAAATCCAAAATTTTGGACTGAAAGGAAAAAAATAAGGCCATAAAACATGACATTAAAGATACAAATATTCAAAGATCAACAAGATTGCTTGGAGTCCAACAACCTAACATGAAAGATATTGAAATATTTGATGACTCCCAACAGGAGGAGGGTATCATTTTTATGGGGAGAATTTTGTTGATATTTCTCCTAAGCGTTCTCCACTATGGTTTGAAGGTAACACCATGTTTAATGAGATGAAACCTCTTTATTCTAAACTTGAGACCTAGGTAGAAATTGATAATTTCTCTAAAGCCAAATTGTGACAAGAAATCCCTTAATGCCCCTACCAAAGAATAGCATTGTGATAATTTTTTATAACTTATGTTGGAGATGGAAATTTTGAAAACCAAATTGGATGAGATGGAGAAAATAATAAATTTCATGATGAAGTTCATTGCAAAAATCATGCATGGGTCTACCAACACTCTCTCAGTCTTGAAAGTTATGGAGCTCAAGAAACAAGGGGAAATTGTTGATAATTTGGAAATTTATGAGGATATGTTTTACTTCCTCTTTGAAGACTAGGAATATCTCCTCCCTTAAGTTATCTAATTTCTTGGTTTTTAATGTTTAAGTTGAACTCTTATACTTTTATATATTGCTAAAGTGTTGGATCTAGCCACTTTTGGTCTAGTGTTTCTCTTCCCTTGGGGCTCATTTTATATAGGGCTCGAGACCCTTTTTTCCTACTTATCATAATAAAAAACATCATCATTGGTTCTAGGTATTTCCTTCTATTTATAGATAATTATAGTAGGAAAATGTGAGTGTATTTTTAGAATTTTGATCTCATGTGTTTAATGAATTTAAAAAGTTTGAAACATTAGTGAAGAATTTGTTACATAACCCCTCTTAGATTTGACATTGGAGGAGAATTATGTCCAAATTAATTCAAAAAAAATTGTGCTAAACATGCTAAAAAAATAGTTCACTTCATCCTACACTCCACAATAAAATAGAATGTCTGAGAGGTAAAATTGCATAATCATGAAGATAACTTCATGTATGATAGAGAATAATAATGTTCCAAAAAGGTTTTGGGTTGAGGGAATATTTATAATAGTATATCAACTGAAAATATCTTCAACACAAATGGTGAAATGGAAGACCCCAAACAATTTTTTTTTTGGAAGGAAGCCCAAATTCAATCATATAAATGTCTTCAATTCTAATGCCTATGTATGGGTTCTAGATGAAAAAAGAACTAAATTACACCCCAAAAGAAAGAAAATAATTATCACAAGATATAGTGATATTCATAAGGATTATGGGTTGGTTGATTTTAACATCAACAAGTTTACCTCTAGTAGAGATGTTGATAAAGAACCTCAACCTTTCTTGACTTCTCTAGAGACTATAATTACTAGAGAATAACCTATTGTAGATAAGGAACTTCAATTGTTTATCTTTAGTGAGCTCCATATAAAGAGGGGAGTTTTGAGCTTATGGAACCTCTCAAGTTGATGATAGGCCTAGAGGATAATGATAATATCCTAAATAAAAATTCATATGAAATCAGTGTAGTAGTCCAAGTAATGGTGATAACACTTATTTAGATGAAGATGATCCCAACAATGGTTATTGGAACCTTATCGAATCTCTCATGTGGTTATAGAACCACTTCGAAACTCCAATGTATAAGCCACTTGAGCCATTTCATTTGCATTTTATAAAAGCTATAAAAACCTTTCAAGCTTTAACAAGGTTAGGAAAACCTTGTTGGCCCTTGACATAGGTTTTAGAACATAAGGAAAGATTTCAAAAAAACAAGTGCAAGCCCTTTTTTTACACTAAAGAAGTTAGAAAATTAACAATGGGCACTAAAACGGTTATGAAAACCTCATCAAGAGCCAAAATAGGTTTCAAAACCTTGGTAATTTTTTTACTCTTATTTAAAACAAGCTTTCCCTTTGAAAATTGAAGAAGTTAGATAAATATTGTTAGCTCCCAACACTATTTTTATAACTCCTTCCATGTGTCAACAATATTCAAATGAAACATCTAGCCAATTTTTCTTTTATTATCAACAAAACAGACAATTATTGAACCGCTCTTCAAATTCCACTTCAATTTCTCTTTTTTCGACACTTCATGTAGAAGGTTGAACTAAAATCACAAACCAAAACAAGTTTGATAAATTATACAAGTTCCAAATCTACCTTACTTCATTTATGCCCCTCTTAAAATATGTACTCTTTCACACAAATTAAGTTTTGAAAAACATCATCAAGCTTTGACAAGGTTAGGAAAACCTTATCAACTCCCAAAAATATTTTAAGAACCACTTAAATATGCCAAAAAACAAAAATATGGGCCCTTCAAATGAAAACAAAAATATTTAGAAAATAAACATCATGACTTGACAAGGTAAGGAAAACCTTGTTGACTTTCGACACATGTTTTAGAATATCTATAAAGTTTCTATAACAAAGGGTTATAAACTATCAAAAAAATGCCAACAACCAAAGTCATTTTTGAAACAAAATAAGCAACAACCAAATATAGGACACAAGAACAAAAAAACTAATTTATGGAGCAGGAAAAGATAAAGAGACGTGATAAATTGAAGGGGTCATAACATTACATCTAGTTAGGGACATTTGTCTCATATAGGCACAAAGAGGATCCAAATTTCTAAGAGTAGACCAAAATTTTGACACAATGAAGATAATGAATGAATAACACTTCATCACGAAAGGAGAGGGTCATGATTGCATAAGGGAACTTAATATATATAACATGACACAAACATAACAAAATTGAAGTATATTATAAAGGTTACAAGTTTTTTACCTTCAAGAGAAATAATGCTTGAGATACTAACCATAAATTGGCAGCTCCATGATATCTGCATTAAGGTTGTTAAGGTATAACAGTTTTTGACCACATCCTTCGACAATTTGATAAGGACCATCCCATTGGGCATCAAATTTTCCATGTTTTCTCTTGTCTTCAAACTTATAATTCCACATGATGACAAGGTCCTCAATATGTAACTCCCTCTTTATAGCCTTCTTATCAAAAAGAAACTTCATTTTCTTCTACCTCAACAAGATTCTTTCATGCATAACCTTCCTTATTTATTTAATCCATCCAACTCATATATCCTTTGGGAAATGGAACATTTTTCCTCCCTATCAATCTACTACAAAAAAATTTACCACTGAGAATTCAAGGTTGATTAGTAACTTTTGCTCAGTGCCATACACCAATTCAAACAAACTCTTACTAGTAGCCTTCTCATTAGCTATTCTATCTACCCAAATAAAAAAATTATCTTATCATATCATTTTCTCTTATTAGCATCCAAAGTTTTTCTAAAAGTACTCATGATACTTTTTTTATTGGACTTTACTTTTCCATTTCTTTATGATAAATGGATGAGTGTGTTAGAAAGATCCCATATTGTGAGAACATGTTAGAAAAATACCTACAGCTAAAACATGTTGCATTGTCAACAACTACCTTGGATGGCATACCAAGCCAAGTAATAACATTATTCAAAAAATATTCAGTCATTAATTTTGATGTAGGGTTCTAGTAAGGATTGCTTCTACTCACTCAGATAAATAATCACTGGCCACCAATATCCACTTTTACCTATTGCTATACTTTTCTATTATCTCCCCTATAAATTCTATACCCCATTACTGGAATGGAGTCTGTTGAAATGGTGGTAAGGGGGAGTACTCCTATGAAATTTGACTTCCTAGAAAACCTTTTGCAAGTGTCACATCCTTTCAAAAAAATTGCATCTCTGAATAATGTTGACCACCAATAATTCACTCATAATCTTGTAATTAGTGGTTTTTGACATGTACTTCTCACCACACAATCCTTAGTGGCATTCCTCATAACTCTTATAGATTGATCCTCATCTAAACATCTTAGGAGTATGCCATTGATTCTCCTCCACATTAACTAACCTTCAAGAAACATATACCTTTGAGCTTAAAGCTTCAATGTTATTTTTTTGTCATTTAGTTTAGATGGACAATTTGGATATTTCAAATAAAATATAATGTTATTATACCAAGGACAACCCTTCAACCAAGATGGGATAAAATATGGGTCAAATATTTTCTTATGGACCTCAACTGCATCCAAATTTTCTTCAACCATTAATTTTTCTAAGCCTCGACCACTAACGAGCTTGGTTGTCTTCAATTTCATGTCATACTCCTAGACCTGGTTGATCCATCATCATTTATTGACTAATGAATATTTTTGCATATATATATCTCTAATAGTTGTATGGAAAAGGTAGTAATATTGGCTCCTAAAAGATATAGCTTGAAATTCTTCACCGCCTTGAAAAGAGCATAAACATGTTTTTGCATTATGAAGTAATTCAATTCAGCATCCTACAAGGAATTTCTAAATAAATCTATTAGCTACTTAAAAACTTCATCATTCTTCTATAAAAAAACAACAACAATAGTGCAAATTGAGGTAAAGGAATATAATTGAAAAATCTTTAAATAATTTGGGCTTGACAAAATTGGTACCTTCTTAAGTTTATCTATAAATTCTACAAAGGAATCACTTGATTCATTGTCCCAACTTGATGATTGTCCATTTTTTAACACTTTGGAGATGACCTTTTTTTCTCCACAAAGTTAAAAATTAACCCCCTAACAAATTGTATCTACTCAAAGAATTATTAGACTTCCTTGACTATTTAAGGTTGAGAGATGAGGTCAATTTTAAGTGATATGTTCTAGATCTACCTTCACTATTTGAACACAATATTTCCAAGAAGCTTGCCTTCTTCCATTCTAAAAGTACATTTTTTGGGATTCAACGATATCCCATAATCTAAACACCTTTAAAATATCAACTCCAAATGCTTGTAATGATCATTTTGATCCTTGGAGTTTGCAGTCAAATCATATTGGTAGACAATAATTATTTTATTTATGAAGCATGCAAAGACAACACTAATGGATCTTTGAAATGTAGCCCCAACATTCCTCAAACAAAATGGCATTCGAACATAATTTTCTCCACGGTAGTTTGAAGGTTGTCTTATGTTGGCGTAAAAACTAACACCTCTAGAGTGTGAGTTTGTACGTACAACTATGCACACTACATAATGAGTTCTCTTCAAATTAGGAGGGGAAGCTCCCTCATTGTGTTGGAATGCATGAAATGGAAAAGTAAACTAATATCTTATATTTTTATTCTCAGCTGGTAGAGGCACAAGGTTAAGAAAACCTAGAACGTTGCAGCTAAGTATTTTCTGGTTTCGCAGATCATCTAACTACAACTAAGCTAACTTCTTTAAATCTATCAAGTTTCCTCAAGAAACAAAGCATGAGGAAATGGGGCAGGAATGTATTATACAATAAACTTCAGGTGCGGGCTCACAACATGAAGGCAAGGCAGGCGCAACTATTTGCTAATTCGGTAAGAAGTTTATTAAAACAAACAAATAAACGGTAAACCTGGTACAACTTCACAACATGAAGGCAAGGTAGGTGCAACTATCTACTTGGCTAAATGAGTCTACTATCACACACATCAAACAATAAGCTTTAAGTACATTTTTGCAACATGAAGGCAAGGTGGGCACAATTATTTGCTCTTCTGAATAGGCCTATGATAAACAAAACAAAAGGTAAGCAACTAGGATAGTATATTGTATAGACGCAATACGCATGCAATAACGATCAAACCAGCAACCCCATTTAACTAAGATTGAATTAACACCATGGCAATAACATGAAGGCAAGGTAGGCGCAACAATTTATTATAACAACAATCACTCTTTGAACAGATACAATAATAGCAATACTACAGGCAAGGTAGGCGCAACATGTATGCTATCAAGCAAAAGTTCTAATTTACAAGGGTGAACCAATCTTGAGAATAGGCATGTTGCCGACAACGCAAAAATTCTCTATCACCAGGAAAAGCTAATTACAAATGAGCTAAAAGCTCTTATTTATAGACTTCAAGGTGTAGGCAACCCTAAAATCACCTTGAGTCAACTACAGTCTTGCAAGACATGCAAGATCTTATTCCTAAACCCTAATTGAATGAAACTATATAGTTAACTGGGAAACTATCATCAGTTAACTGAAACATCTAATCTAAATGGACAAGGTGAAACATGCATGCCCTTATTGAAAGCAAGTCAACTAGAATGCTATCATCAGTCAACTGAAAGATCTAATCTAAGCTCCAAGTGTATGTAGATGTTTCCAAGAAAGACATGGCATGCAACGTGTAACAACCAGTTAACTCGGAAAGAAGCCTCGAGTTTAACTCTTGTGTCTAATGTCTATCTTGGAAAAGGTGGGATGCCTTGAACTAAAGTTTACTGGCCCTGATCTCTGGCTAGTAACCCCTCCATAAGGTTAGTGACTGCATCACCATCTAGAGGTCATCACATGTCTTAACTGTCAATTCACTGCTTGTTAGCAACTCAAGAAAACTTGGAAACCTCTTGGCACTTCACTCACTGGTAACTTTGGCAGCTCTGCAATTGAAGTGATGGCCACTATTTCTTCTATAGCTTGACGCTTCTCACGTTTTTGACGGTTTTCTCTATGGAAGAGTGTTGCATGATGAAACCACAAAGTTTGACTACAAACACTTTGGTTGTGAGAAATGCAAATGAACTTTCTGGACACGTAAAAACCCAATGGTATCGACCCTCTAAACTGGCCTTGGAAGACAATCAGCTATATGAGGCATGAAACCATGTGAACTTGAGTGACTACGCCTGTCAACCTTTCAGATGCGCTTGGTAGAAATCGATGTCATCTTTTCTAATGAAATCATGAATTAAGACTGACTTGGTCTTGAACTCGTTTTGCGTGAACTACATCCTAAAAAAATCGCCTGTTGACTGTGAACACGGCTATATTCTGACAACTTTTCTGGAAAGCCAAAACTAGCCTGTTGAGGCTAAAAATAGCTTGTCGGATGAGAATTTTTACAAAAAAATCTGAGATATGGGTTTTGTTCAGAAAGTGATTCTAAGACAACCCAGAATGTCAGAAATGTAAAAAATTGAACTTTACTCAACCATGCAAAAGAATTTCCGTTGAGAAAATTAAAGCCTCGAGAACAGATGTTCTGGAACAAATTTTCTTGAAAAATTCTGGCACATGGGTTTTGCTGAGAAAGCTCTTCTGAATCAACCCAGATACTTTGTTTCACCAAAATTTGCCAACACTTCGAACATGCGAGAGAATTTAAGACGAGAAGATGGAAGAAATATAGAAGAGAAAAAGACGTTTTTTATTATTTTAATTGTTTTTATGCCTTCTTCTTTCAAAATCGCCACTTTGTCTTGAATCTAATGCTGAATTTGGACTTGAACCTGCAAAAGAATTTACTTGTCGCCTTCAAGCTTGATTCTCTAATGAAAATTCACTAATCTCTTTAAGGAAATTTGAACTTTCAAAGCTATGTGAATGAGAAAAGACGCCATGCTTGGTTAAATAGATAAATTTGTACCATCATGCATGCATGTTGAAACCCTAATTGTGAAGAAGGAATTTGATTGGCCTCTTACCCGCTGAACTGCCAGTCTCTTTGAGTCTTAGACTAAAAATAATATTTTAATTTCAAAACATGCAAAGAGCTAAAAGTGGCGTTAATATTTATCTTTGAAAAAATTCGTCACTTTTAATGCTCTACATGCGAAAAATATTTTTTAATCATTTTGCCAAAAATAGCCTCTTGTTGTGCTCAACACACTTCATTGATTCTAAAAAGTCAAATTTTGATCTTTTAGGCGTCCATCTGCAAGAGTTATGAGATTTTTGAGAATCTCCTATTTTATAGCTAACTGCGAAATTACATCTATCCATGTTCAACTCTGATTTTCGGATGATTGAATGATCCTGCGACCGTGCTGAGATATCCACTATGAAGCCTACATGACAAGGATGAAATGTATGCTGGGAGCAACAAATACTAAAATCATCATCTGACACCTTAGAAAATTAGGTGCCTCTGATTAAATTGATGCATTGATTCTAGACTTAGCCATTTCTCCGTATTGCCTTTTGATGCTTCAAATTGCTATTGACGATGAATGATGAGCCTTGTTGACTGAATAGTAGATTCATTGAGTGACTGGAAGTATTGTGCATCCAATGACTGTATGTGAGGTATCTGCAAATTGTATCAGGAACCCCAAAAAGATGGGCGCCCCTATTCTATGAAGATGCAAACACCATTTTGTCAAAAGTGTTACTTTCATCCAAGCACCATACTTTGACCCTTGATACCGGGAGCTGGAATGCTCTGATTCGTGTGCCACTTGTCTCTCTGTATAATTTGGTCAACTTGCAAGAGATGTTCTTGGAGAAGATGAGGCCAAAAAACTGCTTCTAAGGCCCTTAAAAGAGAATCGCCTTTTTCAAAGAAAATTCTAGCCTTATACTTAGTCATTTTTTGAACTGTCTTCAACCACTTCCACTTTACAGCATTGTCACCTTGACCTCGCATGCACGAGTACTCGCCAAATCCCAGAGGCTGTCGGTTGGACTCGTTGAATGGTTGGAATAATTGCACACAAGTCTTGTGAAGACTGCAATTGCAAATAACCCCATCTGGCAGGCCTAAAGGCTGGGCGCCCCTAGCCTACAGATGTGTAGCTTTGTGTAGCTATGCTTCACCATCCTCTGTTTTACGTGCTCGGTTGAACCTCTATCATGATCTCTCAGAATACCGGATCATCTTGTGAACTGTTGCGTTGCAAAGCTGAACTGAACTGGAAAAGGTCTCAGGAAGACCCTATCAACAAACTCATCCATGTGACAAGTCATATTCAAGGGCGCCCCTGGGCTACAAGGGCGCTCAAACCATGCTTTAGCAATCTCTGATCACATGTATCCCGCCTGCAGTTTCTACTTCTGGCGCTGATAACCGGAGTTTTTTACTGGATACGCTTCCGCTTGACAGCTTGTTGAAAAGCCAGACTAATTCTGCAAAGATTGAATCCATTAGAAAACAAATGCATCCAGATCTAGGCCTTCAAAAAGAAGGGTGTCCCTGGGCTACAGGGGAGCGAATCTGCATTTCTGGATTGTCTCCATGATGAAAACACCCTTCATAGTGTCTGCTTCTGCCTTCGTTTGCTGGAGTTCTGCAACTCAGATGATCTTGCTCCATGACTAGTCAGAAAGTTGACTAAAAACATAAAACAATGAATGTATTCTCCATCCAAAACAATCAAATCTTGACCTTCAAATGGAAGGGCGCCCCTAGGCTACAGGGGAGCGGATTTGCTCTGAATTTATTGATTTTCACCATTTTGTGCTTTACAAACACCGTATCCACTATTGAGTTTGACCATGTCGAAGTGTTGTGACTACTGAGGTGTGTGTATGACTATACTTCATCATTTTCACATGTACGAACACTGTAAAGTTGATTTGCACATTGATTGTGCAAGTGTCTACTACGTTACATAGTGAAAAAGTTTTCCAAACTTAGAATATTTTAGCACTTTTTGCCAATCTGAAAATCCCCTCCATCAAAAAGCATCTTTCTCAGCATCTTTCACCATAGAATATTATGCTTTGAGTTTTAGGCTTAGATATTGATAGCTGGTACTGGCCAACTGCCATTGATGACCTCAGAGGTCCTAACTTTTCTCCTGAAAAAGTGAAAACTACCCACCAGCCTTAAACTGACTTTTAACTGAAACTGACTTCACCATTGTGATCGTGATGTGAAATAAGCCAATCAAAATTAATTTCAGCCAATTCTGACAAGTTCCTATTTTTTAGGGTTTCGAGCTAAAAATAGTGTTCAAAAACCCTAATTTTCAAATTTTGCCAGTATCTTTCTGGCATCACACTGACTAAAAGCCCATACTTGATTTGCCCAAAAATTGAGTTTTGACCCCACTTTTACAGGATTTAGACCATTTAAAGCAAAATGCCTTAATGAAGCAAAAAAATTGGTTTGGGTACAACATTAGGCTCTGTCTGGTGACCATGTTGGATACTTATGGCATAGGAGAATCTAGGAATCTTTGTGTTTCGTAGACCAGTGAATTTAACATTGGGCATTGGAGTCAAGACTTTTCCTTAATCACCTAATACACTTGGACTTTTCCTAATCACCTATAACAAGACTACCTATTTTAATCACCTAAAACACGACATAACATCACAAAATGGGGAAATACATTACGGTATAACGATATAGCATAAAATAAAACTTACTTAAATAAAATTTACTCCACCCCCGAAGGGATGAAGTGCTTTGAATATTGTTCGTTGCATGGCAACGCAAAGAGCCTCCCACCGATGTTGTTTATGCCTGAAAGGCTTTACTTCTCTTTTGATGGGCATTGCAGGAGGCAATCCTTCTGGAATGAAGATTCTTAGGTTTTCATATATCCATGCAAAGATACTCTTACAAAAGCTAGAATATGATGCAAATGGGAAAACGGATACCCTTGAGATATCAGTTTTGTTGTAGTCCATCCTTGGAATGTTGATTTCTTCAAACCAGTTAATCAAGTTCCAAACTCGATTTCTATAATGTCGTAGGTGATTTTTTCTGACTTGAAAATATCCTTTGATTGGCTCGTCGATCAGCTCTACATCACCTTTAACACATAGGAATTTGATTCCCATGTCTTTGGCATCTTTGAGGCCTTGCAAAATCACCTCCTTTTCACCTTTAGTGAATTCCAATTGCATGGATGGGTGGAATTGTCCTTTAGGGGAGATGATCAATTCCCCTTCTTCTGAAATTGTATTTAAACAATCTCCATCCAACTGTATTGTCCATGACTTTGTATCCTCTATCGGTCTCTTTTCAAAACAAACAATGTTCTGCTCTTCAACTTCTATCTCTGACAGAGTCACACAATTACCAGGATCCATTTCAGGCTTTGTTTCTGCTGGAACAGATGACTTGAGCGCAACCTGCTTCTTTACAACTTTGAGAATCTGATCTAGTTGTTCTAGATGATCCTGAAGATATTCTAGTTGAGAGATTTGTACCTTGGTCTTCATCACGGAAGCTACAATGTCAAAATTTGTTGAAGACGTCTCTTGAGCAACTGGCATAGTAATCTCTTGTGAAGATTTGAGTTTAGAAGTGGGAAACACTTCTCTACCCTTCTCATTTGATTTTCGCCTTTCTTCTTCTTTATGTGCCTTGAAGCGTTGAGCACGTGTAAACACAGGAGGAGCGTAATGGCAGTATTCTTCTTCTTTTTCTTGATTTACGGGTCCTTCATCAAAGTATCCCGTAGCGGAGTCGCCATTGAAGTTTTCCATTTGTGGTGAAACAACCTTCAAACTTGATGTTGGTACAAAACTAGAACAAGGAGCAGCTTCATTGCATCCCATGATTTGGATCATTCTGAGATTCTCTAGACATGAGGATCTGGTATGTGCATTGGTGTCATGGAAACAACAAAATACTACATGGTATGCGGCTTCAATCATTGGTCTTGGTGGAGATTTTGGCAACCGTGGCTGAAAATTGTCACTTTTTGGCTAGTACGGTTGTTGAACTGGAGATATGATAGAATTTGTCTTCATCAGGCCGGAAGTGATCATATTGTCCTCCAACTTGATGGCATGTTCTTGTGCACTCTTCAAATCTGTCGCTTGTGCCGTCTTGAGAAAGAAGGCTATCTCTGATGGAAGAGCATTTATGAAACAACTTATCAGAATCTCTGGTGATGGATCAAGTGTAAAAGAAATTCTTGTAACAAGATGAATAAATCTTGCTACAAAATCCCTCATGTATTTGTTGTGCTCCATCTTTGAATTTGTGAGTTGGGTGAACAACAAGTGATTGTCTTCAGCGGGCTTGAATCTTTCTAAAAACTTCTCACTCATAATTGCCCAACTTGTGATACTGCCTGGCGTCAGGTGATTGAACCAATTAGTAGTATTTCCCGAAAGAGTCTCGAAAAAGAGACGCACTGCGATGTCCTCATGTGACACGTGCAAGATGACACAAGCTGTTGTGAATGCAGAAAAATGATCCTCCGGGTGTTGAGTTCCATCGCCGTGAAACTGTGGAAAGTGCTTCCTTGACCCTTTAGGTAACTCATGATTTACTTGAAAATCCAAAGGTCTAATGTTATTACCCCAAGATAATGGGGGTGGATGTCTCCTACCAGAATCTTTGTTGTTATCATCCATTGCTTTTGTGTGGATGATGCAATCGAATGCCAGAGTGTCATTCCCGTGACATAAAGCGTTAAGCTTTCTTGAATGTTTTCTTGCCTCATGCCCCACGGTGGGCACCAGAAAACTGTTGGCGTAAGAACTAACACCTCTGGAGTGTGAGTTTGTACGTACAACTATGCACACTACATAATGAGTGCTCTTCAAATTAGGAGGGGAAGCTCCCTCGTTGTGCTAGAATGCATGAAATGAAAAAGTAAACTAATATCCTATCTTTTTATTCTCAATTGGTAGAGGCACAAGGTTAAAAAAACCTAGAACGTTGCAGCTAAGTATTTTCTGGTTTCACAGATCATCTAACTACAACTAAGCTAACTTCTTTAAATCTATCCAGTTTCCTCAAGAAACAGAGCATGAGGAAATGGAGCAGGAATGTATTATACAATAAACTTCAGGTGTGGGCTCACAACATGAAGGCAAGGGAGGCGCAACTATTTGCTAATCTGGGAAGAAGTTTATTAAAACAAACAAATAAACGGTAAACCTGTTACAACTTCACAACATGAAGGCAAGGTAGGCACAACTATCTGCTTGGTTGAATGAGTCTACTATCACACACATCAAACAATAAGCTTTAAGTACATTTTTGCAACATGAAGGCAAGGTGGGCACAACTATTTTCTCTTTTGAATAGGCCTATGATAAACAAAACACAAGGTAAGCAACTGGGACAATATATTGTATAGACGCAATACGCATGCAATAACGATCAAACCAGCAACCCCATTTAAATAAGATTGAATAAACACCATGACAATAACATGAAGGCAAGGTAGGCGCAGCAATTTATTATAACAACAATCACTCTTTAAACAGATACAATAATAGCAATACTACAGGCAAGGTAGGCGCAACATGTATGCTATCAAGCAAAAGTTCTAATTTACAAGGGTGAACCAATCTTGAGAATAGGCATGTTGCCAACAACGCAACAATTCTCTATCACCAGGAAAAGCTAATTACAAATGAGCTAAAAGCTCTTATTTATAGACTTCAAGGTGTAGGCAACCCTAAAATCACCTTGAGTCAACTACAATCTTGCAAGACATGCAAGATCTTATTCCTAAACCCTAATTGAATGAAACTATACAGTTCATTGGGAAACTATCATTAGTTAACTAAAACATCTAATCTAAATGGACAAGGTGCAACATGCACGTCCTTATTGAAAGCAAGTCAATTGGAATGCTATCATCAGTCAACTAAAAGATCTAATCTAAGCTCCAAGTGTATGTAGATGTTTCCAAGAAAGACATGGCATGCAATGTGTAACAACCAGTTAACTCGGAAAGAAACCTCGAGTTTAACTCTTGTGTCTAATGTATATCTTGGAAAAGGTGGGACGCTTTGAACTAAAGTTTACTGGCCCTGATCTCTGGCAAGTAACCTCTCCATGAGGTTAGTGACTGCATCACCATCTAGAGGTCATCACATGTCTTAACTTTCAATTCACTACTTGTCGGCAACTCAAGCAAACTTGGAAACCTCTTGGCACTTCACTGACTGGTAACTTTGGCAGCTCTGCAATTGAAGTGATGGCCACTGTTTCTTCTACAGCTTGACGCTTCTCACGTTTTTGACGGTTTTCTCTATGGAAGAGTGTTGCATGATGAAACCACAAAGTTTGACTACAAACACTTTGGTTGTGAGAAATGCAAATGAACTTGCTACACACACAGAAACCCAATGGCATCAACCCTCTAAACTGGCCTTGGAAGACAATTAGCTATACAAGGCATGAAACCATGTGAACTTGAGTGACTATGCATGTCAACCTTTCAGATGCGCTTGATACAAATCGATGTCAGCTTTTCCGATGAGATCATGAATTAATACTAACTTGGTCTTGAACTTGTTCTGCGTGAACTACATCCTGAAAAACTCACCTGTTGACTGTGAACACAGCTATATTCTGACAACTTTTCTGGAAAGCCAAAACTAGCCTGCTGAGGCTAAAAATAGCTTGTCGGATGAGAATTTTTATGGAAAAATTTGAGATATGGGTTTTGTTCAGAAAGTGATTCTAAGACAACCTAGAATGTCAGAAATGTAAAAATTTGACCTTTACTTAGCCATGCAAAAGAATTTCGGTTCAAAAAATTAATGCTTTGAGAACAGATATTCTGGAACAAATTTTCCTGAAAAATTCTGGCACATGGGTTTTGCTGAGAAAGCTCTTCTGAATCAACCCAGATACTTTGTTTCACCAAAATTTGCCAACACTTCGAACATGCGAGAAAATTTAAGATGAGAAGATGGAAGAAATATAGAAGAGAAAAAGACGTTTTTTATTATTTTAATTGTTTTTATGCTTTCTTCTTTCAAAATCGCCACTATCTTGAATCTAATGCTGAATCTGGACTTGAACCTGCAAAAGAATTTACCTGTCGCCTTCAAGCTTGATTCTTTGATGAAAATTCACTAATCTCTTTGACGAAATTCAAACTTTCAAAGCTGTGTGAATGAGAAAAGACGCCATGCTTGGTTAAATAGATAAATTTGTACCATCATGCATGCATGTTGAAACCCTAATTGTGAAGAAGGAATTTGATTGGCCTCTTACCCGCTGAACTGCCACTCTCTTTGAGTCTTAGACTAAAAATAATATTTTAATTTCAAAACATGCAAAGAGCTAAAAGTAGTGCCAATATTTATCTTTGAAGAAATTCGTCACTTTTAATGCTCTGCATGCAAAAAATATTTTTTAATCATTTTGCCAAAAATAGCCTCTTGTTGTGCTCAACACATTTCACTGATTCTGAAAAGTCAAATTTTGATCTTTTAGGCGTCCATCTGCAAGAGTTCTGAGATTTTTTAGAATCTCCTATTTTATAGCTGACTGCGAAATTACATCTATCCATGTTCAACTCTGATTTCCGGATGATTGAATGATCCTGCAACCGTGCTGAGATATCCACTACGAAGCCTACATGACAAGGATGAAATGTCTGCTGTGAGCAACAACTGCTAAAATCATCATCTATCACCTTAGAAAATTAGGCGCCTCTGATTAAATTGATGCATTGATTCCAGACTTAGCCATTTTTCCGTATTTCCTTATGATGCTTCAAACTGCTATTGACAATGAATGATGAGCCCTGTTGACTGAATAGTAGATTCACCGAGTGACTGGAAGTATTATACATCCAATGACTGTATGTGAGGTATCTACAAATTGTATCAGGAACCCCAAAAAGATGGGCGCCCCTATTCTGTGAAGATGCAAACACCATTTTGTCAAAAGTGTTACTTTCATCCAAGCACCATACTTTGACCCTTGATACCGGGAGCTGGGATGCTCTGATTCGTGTGCCGCTTATCTCTCTGTATAATTTGGTCAACTTGCAAGAGATGTTCTTGGAGAAGACGAAGCCAAAAAATTGCTTCTAAGGCCCTTAAAAGAGAATCACCTTTTTCAAAGAAAATTCTAGCCTTATACTTAGTCATTTTTTGAACTGTCTTCAATCACTTCCACTTTACAGCATTGTCACCTTGACCTCGCACGTACGAGTACTCGCCAAATCCCAGAGGCTGTTGGCTAGACTCGTTGAATGGCTGGAGTAATTGCACACAAGTCTTGTGAAGACTACAATTGCAAATAACCCCATCTGGCAGGCCTTTAGGCTGGGTGCTCCTAGCCTACAGATGTGTAGCTTTGTGTGGCTATGCTTCACCATCCTCTGTTTTACGTGCTCGGTTGAACCTTTGTCATGATCTCTCAGAATACCAGATCATCTTGTGAACTGTTGCATTGCAAAGCTGAACTGAACTGGAAAAGGTCTCAGGAAGACCCTATCAACAAACTCATCCATCTAAAAATTCATATTCAAGGGCGCCCCTGTAGCCCAGGGGCGCTCAAACCATGCTTTAGCAATCTCTGATCACATGTATCCTGCCTGCAGTTTCTACTTTCGGTGCTGATAACCGGAGTTTTGTACTGGATACGCTTCCGCTTGACAGCTCGTTGAAAAGCCAGACTAATTCTACAAAGATTGAATCCATTAGCAAACACATGCATCCAGATCTGGGCCTTCAAAAGGAAGGGTGTCCCTAGGCTACAGGGGAGCGAATCTGCATTTCTGGGTTGTCTCCATGACGAAAACACCCTTCGTAGTCTCTGCTTCTGCCTTCGTTTGCTGGAGTTCTGCAACTCAGATGATCTTGCTCCATGGCTAGTCCGAAAGCTGACTGAAAACATAAAACAATGAATGTATTCTCCATCCAAAAAAATCAAATCTTGACCTTCAAATGGAAGGGTGCCCCTGGGCTACAAGGGAGCGGATTTGCTCTGAATTTATTGATTTTCACCATTTTGTGCTTTACAAACACCGTATCTGCTATTGAGTTTGACCATGTCGAAGTGTTGTAACTACCGAGGTGTGTGTATGACTATACTTCATCATTTTCACATGTACGGACACTGTAAATTTGATTTGCACGTTTATTGCGCAAGTGTCTACTACATTACATAGTGAAAAAGTTTTCCAGACTTAGAATATTTTAGCACTTTTTGCCAATCTGAAAATCCCCTCCGTCAAAATGCATCTTTCTCAGCATCTTTCACCATAGAATATTATGCTTTGAGTTTTAGGCTTAGATATTGATACTTGGTACTGGCCAACTGCCATTGACGACCTCAGAGGTCCTAACTTTTCTCCTGAAAAAGTGAAAACTACCCACCAACCTTAAACTGACTTTTAACTGAAACTGACTTCACCACTGTGATCGTGATGTGAAATAAGCCAATCAAAATTAATTTCAATCAATTCTGACAAGTTCCTATTTTTTAGGGTTTCGAGCTAAAAATAGTGTTCAGAAACCCTAATTTTCAAATTTTGCCAGTATCTTTCTGGCATCACACTGACTAAAAGTCGATACTTGATTTGCCCAAAAACTGAGTTTTGACCCCACTTTTACAGGATTTAGACCATTTTAAGCAAAATGCCTTAATGAAGCAAAAAAATTGCTTTGGGTACAACATCTTATACCTCTCAAATTCCTTGACCATGACCTCATTATAACCTAAGAATTTTTCCATCAGAGACATTAAATTTAATCCCATTACCTACTATAACAAATTGTTCATATTAGGTAGTAGATAATTGTCCTTGAGGAACTTGATGTTTAAATTTAATTCTAAAGTTTGTGTATAGCCTAATATCCTCATTTTTTCTCACTAGAACAAGGTTGGAGACCCACTCTGAATGTTTAATCAATTGGATTATACGTCATTTCAACTTCATTAGTTATTTTTACATTTGAGGGGTGAGAGTGGGATTGATAAGAAATTGCTTTTGTCTAAATTGTTTTGCACTAGGCTCCAATGGAATTTTAGGTTGGAACAAATCCTCCCTACAAGCATTTAGTTCATCATAAGACGAAGAAAATATTTTTTTGCACCTTTTCAACAATACCATCAAAATTTTCTTCTCTATTTATTTCAATATTTTGCTAATATAAATCATCTTAAGAGTTAATTCAATTCCTAAGTTTACATATTTTAATTAACAAGCTTACTTTTTGTCTTATAAAAATAAAGATTACTAAATAAAAGCCTCATCACCTTCATCTTTCTTTACCATGGGTTGTCATTCATGAACTAATTCTCAAGATTATTAATACAATTCAAGAAATCGTAGATCTTTTGATCATCATCGAAGACTTGTCAATTGTAAATGTTATCTAGAATACCATGCCTGGTAAGAATGTATATACCATACTCATATTCAAGGGATACAAAAGAAGCATAAAATATTTAAGCCAATAAAAAAGGGCATCAACTATTATATTGTTATTTATTTCAACCCACTTGATGTTGAAAGCATCAAACACCTTAATGGTATCCCATACAATATTCCTATGCACTTTCAATATTTTATTTTTTACAACATATGTGCCTTTGACTTGAGACACTACAATTTTGGAATCATCATGCACTCTAATGAATTTGATCCCATATTTGGAAGTTATATTCAAACCAATCAACAAAGCTTCATACTCAGCTATGTTGTTGGTGCATTCAAAGTTTAGCTTAAAAGTGAACTTGTAATTTTCCCTCTTAATATGTTGGTTCCTAAAACCACTGCTCCAGTTCATAGAATGAAATCACTCACAAGGTTAGGGTCGCCATTATGCAAGTGAAATCAACTCATGAATAGATTGTGGAGGATTAAAGATCAACATTATGAGAGTGGATAATCTCTCATACACTTCAATTCCAACTTAGACTCAAGAGGGCATTCCCAACGGTATACCTTAACAAGTATTAAAATTAAAAAAATGGACAACCAAACCCAATTTCAATCTTAAGCCCAAAAACTATCACTAAGTTAAGATATAATGGTTGCATAAAACCCCTATAGCTTATAGAATTTTGCAAAATAACCCACATAAAATATACCTATTGAATATTTACTTGAGAATGATTCCCTACTTATCTCGATGGTTGTGGATGCATAGGAAGGACTACTTTATTGTATTATACTAATTAATGCTTTGATTAATGGTGTAAAATCAATGCATAGTCCTAGACCAATACCTAGTCCTTGAGAAATAAAACCAAAGCTCACTAGGACAAGAACAAACTGAAACTAAAGGACTAATGAGCTAAACATTTACATACAAGGATCATGTAATTTATAATAAAACAAGCTTATTAATTCATAAGGGAGTTACATAAATCCATGCATAATAAGACAAAGATCATAAAAAAGATTGTGATTATTTCATAGTATTATCATATTCATATAACTAAAAATTGAATTTGTGCCAACAAATGTGGTGAAGAAAATCCCTATTTGCTACTAAAAAACCCTCCTAGATATATATACTATCATGAAGGTATTTTCTTACAAAAGTCTATCCCTTGATTCCATAAGTTTGCACTTGACCCAAAAGAATTGGATTGGCATTTAAGGTTACCTTACAAAACACTAGAAACTCTCTAGCATCTAAAGAACCATAGTCAAACCAACCTCCTATGATAAATGACCTTGGTCTTCAATATAGTAGTAGTAGGGCGAAAACTTAATCCGCAACACTATGGCACCAAGAAGATCCATGATCAGGAAGCAAGCATGCCCAAAATAGGAAACAAATTGAAAATAACACATACAATAAATTTTGGTAGGTGGAGCATTGATTTCAAGTGGATGGGTGACCATTCTACAATAATGGTGAGCATCTGAAACCAAACCCAAACATTAAGTTTTGGCATACAAATACATGCTCAAAAATATGTTCATTTAATTCCCTAACAAGAGGTAAGAGCATTAATGGTGTAATTTTGGACATTATGACACTTTTATGGGCCTTTTACACATTGAGATAAATATTTGCACGGTTTTAGAGTGAAATAGGGCCTTCTACAATATTTTTCCACTAAACTGAATTTGGAGAGAAATCCATCTAAACTCAATATACAAGAAATACCAATTGAACCAACCAATTTCATTAATGATTTCAATGTCTAGTTCAAATGAAAAAAATTGATGATGACATCAGAAAAAGGATAGGATGATGTCACCATGATATAAGCATGATGTCATCATGGATTGTGGGTGCTTTGAATGGGATGACATCAATAAAGGATGGCATACAAAAAAATGCAAGTGGACTAATTGTGTTGGGGAGACTAACTAAATTGGATAAGGATGTGTTTTAAGAGGTTCAATTCAATTAGATTTGGAATCTCTCAAAAAGGAGTGATGATGCAAATATGATGGAATGATGATGTCACAAAGGTATGGGATGCAAAAATTTGACAGCAAGAACAAGTTCAAAGAGCAAGGGTCAAGTTCAAATGGAACTAATACTTCCACAATCCTTAAATTTGGCTTTATAAAATATCGAATGTGGAAAAGGTAAAGTAAACCAAACATATCACTTTCAAAATGGGGAAGTTTGAATAGGGGAAAATTTTCAGAAAAGGCCATTAGGTGGGAAATTTTCAATGAACTAGATAGGAGAAAGGAGTGAAGCGAACTAGTTCAAAGCTTTCAATATGTGCATTTCAAATGGGCATCATGATCTTATAAAATCTTAATGATGCAAAAAAACCAAAGGGAATGTGAAATGCGATAAAAGGCATCACAAACTGAACTCGATAACATTAAAATGGGGAAGTTACTTGGAAGTAAGGTTTCCAAAACAAAAGACATAATTTTCCCTCATCTTTTTTCCTTTTGTAGGGATTTCTAACCAGATAGGACCCTACAAGGGAACCCAAATGAGCCAAATTTGGTCTTGTTAGAAGTTAAAATATTGCAAATAAATTTTTAATATGTTTTAACTTATTAATTAAATTTTGTAACATTTATTATTCCTCTTGAGAAACACTTCGACATGGGGACCCAACTTAGAAGATTTATCATATCAATTACCAACAAGTGGGTCTCAAATGGCCAAGGCATCACATGGAAAATTAAGGGACTCAATAATAAAAGAACTAAAAATTTGAATCCTAATAGGGACACCAATACAACTCTTGCATTATGACCTTATCTTGAACATGCACCATCAAACTGCAAGACTCTGAGTCCCGATGGATACCCCTCGACTTTTTTCTAGGTTTTCTGGGATATTGTTGGTGAGGACTTAGCTCTAGTAAGGATTTCTTCAATTCTAGAAAACTACTCAAATATTTGAATCACACCTTCATTACACTTAGCCCCCAAATTTAGGGCCCACAGAACATGACCTAATTTTGCCTTATTAGTCTCTGTAATACCATCTATAATATTTTATCCAAAATCCTAGTGAACCGCTTGAAACCCCTCTTGGAAAAAATGATAAGTCCAAGCCAAAAAGGCTTTGTCCCAGGGTGCCATATTTTGGATGTTGCCATTGCTACTCACAAAATATTGCATTCTATGACCACTGCAACCGTGCTAGTATGGATTTTAAGCTTGATATTTCAAAATTATATGACAAAGTTCTTTAGAGCTTTCTTCCCAAAGTTTTGGCTAAGATGGGATTCAATAAGAGGGTGCTTAATCTCATTATGGAGTGTGTTACTACTATGAAATATTCTATTTTGGTCAATGGGGTCCCTCAAGGATTCTTTAATGTGGGGAGAGGCATAAGACAAGGCGATCTTCTATCCCTCTACTTGTTCATAATGGTCATGGATGTGCTAAGTAGGAGTATTGCCAAAGTGTTGTTGGAGGGTTCTATCAAAGGTGTCAAACCTGCCACTACTTTGGAACCTGTTGTCATTCAACGGTTTGCAGATGATAACATCTTGTTTGGGAAGGCTTCAGTTGTGGAGGCAAGGAAATGGAAAAAGTGCCTTAACAACTATGCAGCTTGCTCCGGCTAGTGCGTAAACTATTACAAGAGTATGATTTATTTCTTTAACTACACTCTTATTTTATAGGTGAAGGTGACTATTATTATAGGCTGTGTTGGTGCCTCCCTGCCTTTGGTGTACTTGGGGCTCCCTCTTACTATCAATGAAGTTTTCCCCACCTTCTGGAATACTATCCTTGAGAGAATTCAAAGGAAACTGGTTGGGTGGAAAGGCTCATTACTCAATCATGTAGGTAAGTTGCAACTCCTTATTATTTTCCTTCAAGGGATTCTGATTTATTTTCTCTCCATTTTTAAAATCCCTAGATACATAGTGGAGAAATTTGAAAAAATCCAAAGGAACTTCTTCTGGTTTTGCACAGAGGAGGAAAAGAAGTTGGCTCTAGTTACCTAGGACAAGGTGTGCCTCCTAAATCTGGTGGAGGACTTAGTATAAGGAAAGTTCAACTAACCAACAAAGCCTTGCTTGCTAAGGTTAGTTGGAATTAGTTAAGGAACAAAAAGGACTAGTGCAGGATTATGAATGCTAAATATCTAAATAGCTACCCTCTAATCAGGTGTTTCTTGTTGGAGCACCCTAGTGGCTCTTTATCTTAGAACAATATTTGTTGATTGAAAAGACTATTGCACACTGGGCTAAGATGGAAGCTTGAGAATGGTAGAAGTATTAGCTTCTAGGAAGACCCCTGACTGCTTGATTCTCCCCTATCCCTATTGGACTTCAAGAATTCGATGGATCCTACACAACAATTATTTGGCAGCAAATTTTGTGACTACTTGTATGGTCCTCAAGGCTCTAGGAAGTGGAAAGTCTTGGAATTATGTTGCCCCCTCTCTTCAAGCTTGATATTGTTGGATAGGAATTTACATGAAATCCTTTCCCTGTCTAGAATTACCATTTCAAACATGGAGGATGAATTGTTTTGGGTTAGGGAACACAAGGGCAACCTCTTTGTTAGGTTGGCTTACGATTTGCTTTCAAAATTGGGAGCTCAAAGCAGAGTTTGGAAATGGGTTTGGAACAGACATTTGACACCAAAAATAAATCTCTTCTAGTGGACGACATGCCACAATAGGATTCTAACTCAAGATAACTTAAGGAAAAGGGGATTCCAGGTCTCAAATAGATGCATGTTATGTAGGAACAATGAGGAGTTGGTTGATCACCTATTACTACATTGCCCATTTGCTGTTGAAGTTTGGGATTTGACTTTTGGAAAATTGGGGATTCATTGGACCATGAATGGTGATTTACAATTTTTTATTGTGGGTTGTTCTGGCCCATTTCAACATCCTCTCCCTATTGAGATTTGGCGTCAAAATCCTCCCATCATTTTTTGGTGTTTATGGAAAGAGAGGAACAATCGAATCTTCAAATATATTGTTTATCCTCGTTGTCTCTATGAGGAATATTGTTTTTATTCCTCTTATTATTCTCATTATTGATTGATCATTTTAGAACATTAGTATAGCCTTTTGTTTTTTCCTCATTTCCTTTGCTTTATGACCAAGACTTTTCTTTGTGCATGATGGCTTCTGCCCATCTATAATATCATCCATGGTTTCAATACTTTTATCAACCTCGAGGATCTTGTCTAACTTGGTATTTGTTATCTCTAATTCTTTCCTTAAGTAACCAATCTCTCATTTATTGGGATTTGAGTTTTCTTTTCTTCATAATCAATACTCTTCTCATTTTCTAGGTTCGTGCTTGATTGAGTACTTGCTTTCTCCAATTCCTTTCTCAAGGAGATAATTTTGGATTCTAACTTTTCACAATTTTCCGCCCTTTCCTTTAATTGACTTTTCATTCCTTCATAAATTCTTTTTGCCTCTTTACACTCAACTTTCAAATCTAGGATTATTTTCTTGGCTTCTTCCTCATTCCTTTTTGCTTCTTCATATTGTACTTTTATGTCCATGATTGTCTTCTCGTCTTCCTCAAGGGCTTGTGATACCTTTGCTTTGGATTCACTTTCTTCTTAAAATTTGATTTTAGACATGCTTATATTCTTTTAAGTGAATGAATCTCATCATACCCAATATTTTCTTCCTCAAGATCCACTTCTTCATCGACCTCATTCTTCTTATCTTCCACATCCCTTTTATCCTCTACCACCATGAATAGTATCTCTTCTTTTGAATCTTTTGGTTCTTTTCTTTTTCTTCACTTTTGACCTACACACATTCAAAAACACAATTACCAATTTTATTGTAACTGAAACTTTTATATTTAACCTTTGTATATGTCAGATTCTTCTTCATGCCTTATATCAACATGGACTTGCTTTGCATTTTATTCCTTTCTCCAGCTATCACTTAAGACATTCTTTGAACTCTTCATCCCTTTAAACATTCTTTCTTCTTTAGATGATTTTTCTCTTCTATTTGCATATCTACCTTTTCATCATATTTTTCTTCTTCTAAATCCATTTCAACATGTTTCCCTTTTTAATTTTTCTTTTATTTCACTTACAAGGTCATCTTTCTTTTATTTTTCCATGTGTATTCCAAGTGTCACCTCATCATTTTCATTTGGTTTTGTTGGTGCATATTTATCAAAATTTTGCTTAGTATTTACTTTTTCTTGCTTCCTTTTCTTTTTCCCATATGTTCTCTTATGATCTACTTTCTAGTGGTTAGGCTATTTGTGAAGGAATCCGCTTTGATACCAATTAATGAGCACACAATTATATTGAGAGGGGTGGGTGAGTCAATAGCTAAAAATATTTTACTTTTCAAAATAACAAATCCAAATAAAATCATTCCAAGTAAGATCTAACAATCAAAAACACCAAGACAACACATGATTTTATGTGAAAAACCTTGCGGGAGAAAACCACGACAAAATATTGCTTATATATATTATTGATCTTCTTCTTGTTACCAATTTTTCACTCATAAGCTCAAACAAGTAAAATTTCTTATGGATTTCGTGTGAATGAGGTACATTTAAAAAAAATTCTTCATACATTCAATAGTATAAACAGAAAAATCAGAAAAGATTACAAAGGTTGTAACAGATTATTGCATTTATACAAGTGCATATAACAGAGAAAAGTAGTCTTTATTGAATGTAAGAATGTCCATTGTCTCACACAAGCCTTGAGATTAACTTTTCCTTATTCAATACAAATTGAAAAAAGCGTATACATGAATAAGTAATGGAAATAAATGAAGAAACATAGGATAAGGGTAACCAGTCATTTCTTGAATGACCGGTTTGTTCTGGTTTGTTGTAGGTTGTCATAATTCTTCTTTGACTTTCACTCTTGTTCCCTGCAAGAGATGAAAAAATAGGTTAGATCAATGCTCTAAGCAATGGCTGATTACATTCATCATATGCACAATCATCTTATACATGTATAAACTATTTTTCAAGATGCATAAAATCAGCCATGCATGCCTTAGATATATCAGAAAAGTTACCAAACCATCTGATGCATCTAGGGTATGCATTTTGTTTCTAACATTGTTTGTGTCATGTGCAGATACAGGAGATGTTTGTTGTTGTTTGTCAGATTATGATATGAGTGGGGTATAATGTGGCTCCCTCAAGGGTTGAGCCCAACTCATAGTAATGAAATACTCACAGTATAAACAGTTAAAGCCATTACATCATCTTTTCAAAGATAGTGAACAAGCATACATGTTGAATCCACAAAGAAATCATCAAAGGAGGTTTTAATGCCATGAAGAAATCATTATAAAATTCAATGCATATTGCTTACATTAGGTGTAACTAATATAATAATGTCTTTTTCTTTTTGAAGAGTATTTCATGTATACATAAACATCAAGGACACCATTATTTCATCTACAGAATCTCTAGTTTTTCAGGTCAAATAACTTAGAAATGGAATGCATCCATGATTATTTTACAACAAAATATGCAGAAATACAAATTTATTTTCACATCAAAAATCAATCCAGAGTGATCATTGGTGTAACCTTAAAGGAGAAATATACAATTTGTTTTTTGAATCTTGTGACTCAACTGAAAGCTAAATTATGAGGGTTTTAAATATAAATTTCTTTAATAATCTGCAGAAAAATGGGAAATGGTACAATCCGAAGCTTGAATAGGATTTTCATGGCAGCTTGTTCAAAATACCGAATAAGGGAAAAAGCTTGAGTTTTTACAGTCAAAAACCTAATACCCATTTTCAGGTATGAGGAACAAAATGAGGCCATGGCCATGGAGGTTCTTCAGAAGCCCTCAAAATATACAAAAAGTTGGCATTTTCCCATAACAGCCTAGAGACAAAGAAATGATGCATTCAAACGCTTGAATAGAAGTTTATCAAGGTGGTTCCTAGGGGAAAACCCTCAAAGAAGATATAAATTCAACATGGTCGCGGCTTACCCTTTATAAGGTCTTTCTCTTGAAAAACATTTGTTCCTTGGTTTGTTTCCAGCTTGAAATTTGAGGATGCAAATATTAAAATGAAAGGAAGACAACTTTAAAACTAATGCAAAAGTCTGTATAGAGATTCAAAAACCGCAAGCATTCTTTTTTGTTTATATATTTCTCCAAGAAAGCTCAAATATAATCATGGCAGCCTGCTTATTTAAGGAAAAAACACATAGGAAAATAACATCTATTCTTTCAGTCATTTCCAGACAAGGAAAATGGAGAAACTTTCTAGTTTTCAAATAGATATTTTCTTCAAAAGAGTAAAAAAAAACAAGAGGATATCAGAAAAATGAATAGACCAGCCACGACCTGAAAACTCCAAAAATGACTTAAAAAAATGAAGAAAGTTCATCAGATTCGTGGCATTGAAGAACTTACCACATTTTTACTTCAAAATCTCCTGACATTCTTCAAAAAGCGGCATAAGTTGCTAAGGTTTCAAGTTCAAAACTCAGCCAAGGGTTTCATAGCAGCGCCCTCTCAACACAGTAAATGGCTTAGTCAAAAGTTTCTCATGGTGGCCTATAGAAGTTCTAAAATCTCACAAAATGATATGAGTGCTTCCAGATTTTAAGAAAATCAGCCTTACCAATGCCTTCCAACATGCAAACTTCAGATAAGCCTTCAGGAATGGCGTACAGAAGTAAAGATTCAAGCTCCAAAGGTGGGCTAGGGTTTTCCCCATGGTGGCAGCGCAACAGGGAGGAAAATTGCTTGACACAACACTAGCTTGGTTCTGAATTTGATGGGATAGTACTCTATGCTGGAAAACTCGAAGTTTAACTGTAAACTCAACTATGCTCGAACAAGCTCAGCACAAATACTAAAAATAACTTGCTGATTTTTCTTCTTCAAAATGATAGTTTTTTCGAAAATAATAAGAGATATGAGTTTTGGGTAGCATCTCGTTACAAAGAGACCTAGATCATTAGATTCTAAAAATACTGAAAATTTCTTGGACATGCGTGAAAAAAGTAGTTTCTTGAAAACTTGAAAATTTTCCAAAGTTGTAGAGAATTGAAAACCAAGTTGACCTAGATTATTGAAATTGGAAAAGATTGTCCCCCTTCTTCTGAAAATTGATGCCTTGGAAATTTGAAGCATGAAAAAGCGAGCTTGTATGTGAGTTTATCTGGAAAATATGAAGAACTTAAAAAAAGCAACACGTTTTGGCCTCTGAATCTTGAAATGAAGAAAATTATATGTCTCCTCCTTTGAACTCCAACATGCAAAAAGTGAATAATGAATGCAAATGCCTTCTTAAATAGGTTTTGAGGATAAAAACGCTTTATTCTCCAACTTTAAATCTTTGAAGCCAATCTTGAGCCAGGTTCGTTGAATGTAGACGCTTTTTCAAATGATGAATGATGAAAACTGAAATTTTCTCAAAGGCATTGAGCCTTGGGTGCCCTTCTTAGCCTAGGGTGCTTGTCCTCTCTAGACTTAGCCAATTTTCTTCAAATTTCAAATTTTGCTTGAGTTTTGACCCCAATTTGAATTTGAATTCCCAATGCTAGGTTGATGTTGTGAACTGGCAGAAAGATCCATCACGGAGCTTGACTGATTTTGAGAAGATTATCCTGTAGGCACCTTTTGATAAAAACTTCATCTGACCCCTCAAAAAGCTAGCCTGGGGCACCCATCTCATCCGGTGTTAGCCATTTTTACATTCTTCAATCTCTTGCTTGTTTTCTAATCTTTTGATGAATTCGTGCTTCTGGGAGCTAGACTAACCCGATTGACTAGTTGTTAGATTTGCTAGATAGCTTGACGAATTTTGAGGAGGGTCTTCTAGGAGCTGCATCTGAAAGCTGATTCTTGGGCTTCAAATCCTTGGGCGCCCCTAGCTAGTTGGGGCGCCCATGATTTCCAGAGTTAGATTATTTTCACTATGTTTTCAACCTTCTTTTGAATTTTTCATTTTACTCATGTTTACCCCTCCAATTAGTCTGTGATATCTGGTGATTGACAACTCTGATGAGCTTGCTGATGATTGCATTGAGGAGCTGCTTCAAAACTAAAGAAAACCTTATGGAGGGTGCTACTACAAATTCATCCATTTGATGAGCCAAAAGCTTGGGCGCCTATCTCCTCCTGGGGCACCCAAGTTCTCCAACCTTAGCCATTTTGGGCTCTTTTTCAACCTCCAAACTTGACCTCATGTTGTGTCCTCCACTTGATCTGAATTTGTCATCAGCTGAATGATCTAATGATCAGGCTTAGATATCCACTGCGAAGCTGGCAAAATTTTGAAGAGATTGACTGATCTGAAAAACCCTAATTGTTGGATTTGAACCTGCAAAACCCTAGGTGCCTATCTCCTCCTGGGGCACCCAAAATCTCCAAACTTAGAATATTTTCTGATGATTTCTTGATTTGCTTTCCACTTTTGTGTTTGAGACCTCTTCGTTCGATCTTCAATCCTAGATTACTGGTTGATTTGATGACTGCATGGATGGATTCGTTGTGGAGCTGAGAAGATTTTGAGCAACATTTTCTGGGATGGGCAAACCCTAATAACATCATTTGACCTCTTGAAAAGTTAGGCGCCTATCTCCTTCTGGGGTGCCCATAATTGCCAATGTTAGTTTTTAATTTGCAAATTTTCAACTTTTCCTCCCGTTTCACATGCCTGCCTCTACTTCAACTGTTAGAGATAAAAAAAATTCTAAGGCACAAAACTCTAGGCACCTTTACTAGGCAGGGAGGCCTAGATTTTCCAAAGCCAAAATTTGTGTTTTTTAAGATTCTTCAACCTCCATTCTACATTCTTCGTCTCTTGATCATCTTTTGTCACTTCTTGATCTATGCAGTGCTTGAGACTTTGAATTTTTGACACCTGACAGTTGAGTAACCTCCATTAATGACCTTGGAGCTCCTGAAAAAGCTTCTGAAAAGCAGAATAGACCCATTAGAGAAAAACTAATCTTTTGATGATTCTGACTGAACTAGCTTGATGAGGAAGTATTTTCGACCAATCAAAATCAGTTTGAACCCTAAAAGCCAAACTTTTTATTTTTAGAAATTTTCTAATTTTTAGAAAAATTTGCAAACATCTGTTTTAGAAGAAACCCAAAAAAGTTATATTTTTAGAAAGTTTCTAAAAATAGAAATTTTCCTAAAATTTAGGCTTGAAAATTTGAGATCTGGGTTTTGTAGACTAGATCGCTCTGAGCAAACCCAGATCGTCATATTTTGAAAATTTTGAGTTTTTGACCTTCATGCAAGAAATGCAAATTCCCCATTTTGACCTTTTTTGACAATTTTAACAAGAATTTTATCCATTTCTTCAAAATGCATAAGTGTAGCAAAAAATTTAATTTGGGGTACAACAAATCTAAATGATTAAAGCGCTGCCATATAACGCACAAGGCTTAGTCCATGAGTTTGAGAGGCTACACATAGTTGGAGTAATATTAAATGTTGTTTCCACTTGTTAGTAAATGGAGATTGATTCACTTGGACGTGTTTGATTACTAGTCTACGACTTGTCAACTTTTGAGGTTGATTATATATTGCTTATGACTATTTTGAGAAGCCGATTCTCACTCTTTTTACCATGCAATACAAAACATATGAAATGCATTTTGAGTTGGTGTCATATATCGATACAAGCTTGGACTTGGTCGACACCTTTGATAGAGATCAACTTTGACTTAGCAAACATTTTTGCCATGTTTAATATATATGTTGGAGACTTTGTCAAATGCATTTAACATCTCAGTCGACTCATTCACAAACCAAGTTGATAGTACTTGGTGTTACAATTTGATAGATGAATGTTTCTAAAGGCAAGGAAACCGCGCCAACATTGAGGAGTATGGTATGAAATTGATGCCACCTCTGGAAACCCAATTGTTGTAGAAGTCTATCTCAGATGATAATTCAAATTGAGCATATGCAGATTTGAATAAGTCTTTTGATTGCTAGCAATATTGCAATTGACCTGTAGGTGATTATGTTGAGTATTAAGCTAGGAAGTCACCACCTTTTTACTATGTTTCATGTGTTGTTTTGCATGGAGCTTGTTGTCCATTACCATGCCTAAACTATAGGTTTTGAGGTGACCAAGTTACTCTATAAATATCTGAACCATTTCATTTGGAAGGGACGCATTATTTCCCAAGAGATTATACATCTTTTACAATTCATTATTTTTGTGTTATTCCTAGCCAAACTTGTCTTATATTGTGAGTGAGAAATAGTGAGTGTTCTATTGTGTTGAGAGGAAACTTTGCTGTTTGAGAGGAGTAAGTTATCAACTTGTGAGCCAGTAGAGTTATTGGTGACATTCTTGAGAAGCTTATTATCAAGCTAACTATTGTTGGAGAGGGCTGCATTGTTGTCATTAATTTGGATAAGCGATAACAAGCATGAGGATCTCTTCTTCTTTGTTATTTTACTTTTGAATGATATGTCTTGCATGCATGGTTGAGATGTTTTTCCCATTAAGTGCATTAGAGAAATTAGAGTGTTTTGAAAAAAAAATTGAAGCTTTTATGTTGTTTTCATAATGTATTTTCAATTACTCCATAGTAAGAGATGGGTGTTTATCATAAGTATTATATACTAGGCTTGATTGAACATGAAAGACACATATGGTACACTTAGCTAAGTTATTGATTTAACTAGGAAAGCTTGTGTTTACTCCTAGGATAGACAATCTAGTATGGGAGGGAGTTTGTATACTTATAAGTAGGTTTATTCCAAGTATGTAGGTTATTTTTGGGATGATGGACTATCCATTGAAGGAAATACCTAGCTTGTGTACTTACTAGTATAGTAGGTTTATTCCAAGTAGATTAATATGGTGATAGGTTATCTCTGGGATGATGTACTATGCATTGAAGGAAATACCTATGCGTAGCTTAAGATAGCCTTAATTCAAATCAGCCTTGAGTAGTGTACGTGATAGATGACTTCATTCGAAGTACTGAATGAAAACTCTTTGGCCAAAGTAGTGTGAATGTCCCAAACTCCACTCTAGATTGTGTGACTATTGAGATTACACTATCAGTTCACCGTGATCCAGTATTACATGCTAGACAGAGATTGTGGGATTACAAGTTCTAGTTATGTAGGACACAACACTATACTCAGTTGGTTGTCGTTATCGGTTGCTCTGCCAATCTCTTCGTCGAAGGGAAGGGCCATCTATCGAATGATAGATGTGCGGGGGACCGCATTATAAGTCCGTGATTGGCAAAAAAATGCGTGAGTGATACTTCTCCATAGCAAGCGACAAAAGAACCAAGATTTGAAAGGAAGGATTCTAGACCATCTTACAATTATTTATTCTAAAGCTCATTGAGCTATGTATGTAAATGTATGCTTTCTTGCATTGATGTATTTTATGGAATGAAAAGGAATTCATGTTGTAATTTTTTATGCATCTTGATTGAAAATTATCAATAAACAAAAATAATTTTTTTATTGCAATGGCTTGTTACTTAGTTTATTTACTCGTATGGTGAAAAATTAAAAAATTGTACTTCATACAAGGATTAGTATGTTACAAAAGGGTTCTAAACTATGGGAAAAATGCCAACAACCAAAGACATTTTTGAAACAACATAAGCAATAGCCAAATGCAGGAGGCAAGAACAAAAGCAACAATTTGCAGAGCAAGACAAAATAGAGAGACTATAAATTGAAGGGTTTCCAACAGCTTGCTTATTTACTAAATATCTTAGTTATCTTTATGTGCTCAATTTCTGTAATATCTACTCTCAAAAAATTGTACCAAGTCCCATGTTCTGATCTTGTCTAAAGCAATCATCTCCTATTCATAACCTTTCAAGACTTCCTATCTTTAGATTTAATTGTTCTTGGATTCTATGTTGTTTAAATGGTCATAAATTTTGACAATGTTAGTAATTCAAAATCAAAAAAACTTGTTTCACTAGACAGCTGGTTTAAGTATTTAATTGAAAATGACATTTTCTCTTTCAAACTACTTGGATGCATAGCTAGCTGTTGTACATAGATATTTGATAGCTCAGATTTCCCTTACAAGCTATTTGGATGTATAGATAGGAAGAGGTAATAGTTAGCATTCAAGCTCTAGCATATGTTAAGGTTTTTGGGTTAATGAAAATCATAGTGGCCTCTGCTGCAATGGTGTCAAGTTACTGTTTGTGTTTCCCTCATCGTTTTCTTAGCAGGTGGGGTAACTAATGCCAACTCCCACTACAAAATAAAAAACAATAGTTAAAAAATATAATAAATATGCAAGAACATATGGTGAAATAATGTATCATTCATATACAAGAGGTGGTACAGTTCCACAGCTGTTGATGTGCACAACCACACCTTCCCATCACAATGGTTGTCATAACCACTCACATACCTGATAACATGATTAACACAAAAGTTATCGACCCCGCCTTTCCTATTATAGATGGTGCTCAATAATTGCATATAGACAAACCAAATAATACTTTGGGGTGGAGCAGATATAGTAAAAGGAAAAGCAGACAAACAGATACATATTATGGCATAGTGTGAAGAAACTAAAGTCGATCCTTAAAAAACAACAATAATTTCTGTATCTAGGGTTTTGCGTTGATTTAGTCTCTATTTTGATAAGTTTTTGTTGCTTTATGATATTTTGAAATCTATGATAAGGTAAATCGTAAACTAATATTATTATCAACTTTAAATGCAGGGAAGAGTTGCAGTTTCAACGGAATTGCTGAAATTGTCCTCTCCGGGATTTGTTCTACAGATATCTCAGTTTTATAACTAAAACAGAAAACAATAAGCAAATTCCAAAAAAAATAACAAATTTTCCCATAATATTTTCCTGTTCAAAACAGTTCATGAAATACTGATGTCTTAAGAGGGCATGCTTAGAAGCACTTGCAGAAGACAAGAAAAATAAGGGTCAAAGAAGGTGCATGAATCAGAACTTAAAATAATATTGATTTAAGAAATTATGTAATGAGTGCAACACAATCTTTAGTTTCTAATTGTCATATATACTACAACAATTACAATTTGAATTGCTTTTGTGGATTTTGTTGCTAGATGCAACGACAATGCCAATTCCCACTTTTTGAAAAGCTGGGACCTATCAGCATGATTAATTGAGAAAAATATATTGTTGGCTATACATATCACTTTTTATTGAAACCAAATAGGTTTTTGATAGCATTGATAGCATTCTCGTTAATAAACGGTTCATCATACTTCTCCAACAAAGGTTTGAACTTTTCTGAAGATCTCAAGTTTGCTAAATCAGGATCTGTGCGAATAGTCTGCAAAAATAGAGAACCCGTTAAGATTGTTTTTGTGTAAGTAAATTTCTGATAATAATAAAAGGGAAACGGAAAAATTGCATACTTTACTGGTTGTTAATTTAGAAAAACGACCTACTTAGCAAGGTGCAATCCAACATCTAAAACAACCAGCAATACATTTGGACACCACTGTCAAACCTAGCACAGAGACCTAAAGACTTGTTACATCACAGTTCCAATTAACCAATCGCTTCATAAACAAAGTACTTGCTACCACATACCTAGGAAATGCTTAAAAGATTGCAGACAAGTCTGCTATTTATATTTAGCATTAACAAATCAATAAAGTGACCACAACCCGGTATTGAATTTTATATCTAAAGCAGAAGCATATACAGCATCTATACAACGTGTTACCATTCTTACCCTACTTCAACACGTAGGGTAATTCTATATTACAGTATTTCTTGTATTTCTTGTTGATCCCCTTTTGCAAAGGATGGCCAAAGACATGACAAGCACAAAGAGAAATTCAACAGACTAGTCTAGATCAATAGTACCAAGGACATTTGCAAAAACATGTTGGTTCTTCCAATAGAAATGATTAATTTAAATTTTAGATTACCTCTTCCATGTAAAAAGTTTGCTTTGGAGGATTTATGTTTAATGGCATAGTTTATTATTATAATCCTGCAAAAGGACCTAATAAAATTATCTCTAGACGTGATCCAATGTGCTTTAATTTTTACAACTGTAGAGTAATTGTAACCAATATATTTTAACTCCTATTTAAGGGATAATAGAATCTTCAAGAGAGAGAAAGGAAAATGGAAGGTTCAAAATAGAGGAGTAGAACTTAATTTTGATGGGGCTTCCAAAGGGAACCCAAGTATTGCAAGGGCAAGTTAAGTAGTAAGAGATTATAAGGGGGGAATTTTTAATAGGAGGCATAAGACATTTAAACTTTATGAGAAACAATGAAGCAAAATGGGAAGCCCTAAGAGTAGGTATTCAAGCAGCATACATAGTAGGTCACAAAAATAGAATCGATGGAGGCTCTCAAATAGTAATGAATGCAGTGAAGAAAGATTATTGCCCAAATTGGAAAGTAAGAGCTATATTATTAGAAATATTGTCTTGGATAAAGAGATTTAATGATGTGAAGGTGAATTATTTCTTTAGAGTAGAATGGTATTGTTGATTTTCTTGCAAATCAAGGTATAAATTTAATAGAATATTCTTCTATGGAAAGTACTCATGTATTTAATTGGCTTGGTTTGCCTAATCTAATTTATGACGAATGCCCTCCATGAGTAAGAGGTGAGGGTACTTACTATATTGCTCATAATGGCAAGTGTGTACTAAGGGAGATTGTGTCCTCCATACGCACACATAGATAGAAGAAAGTGAATAATGAAAACAGGAATAATTTTATGATAGGAGATGCCACAACAAGTGAAATAAGATTGGATATTCAATCTTATTGTTGGAGTGTTGTTGCTGCATTAATGGCTTGGGTGTATTGAAAATTGGTCTGCTACAACTTCTAGTGGATTTTTTAGGTGGGGCTTTGATAATGGCAACTAGTATTGCAAGATCATCATTCAAGAAAAATATTCAATGGCTTAATTATTGGAAACTGAAGGGTTTTAAAAATCCATTTTGGGAGCCAATGATTTATAGGATGGTAAGGTTTGAACTCAAGCCATGATTTTAGAGGATATTAAACAAAAGTTTCAACTCCTAGTTGAGAATAAGGAGATAAGAGAGAGAGTTCAAGCTCCGTTGGTTTGTCCAAAAGAGGAGTAGGTGTTTACTACTCTATCTAATAAATTAAATACATGAAATAATAATAGAGATAACAATGCATACTAGTTACATGTGTAAAATATATCTTTATATGCACATGAAATTATTACAGAAGAAAACCAGAGATGGTCAGCCAAGGATCAAAGTTGATCCAACTAGATCATACCACTCTCCTTGACGATACACAATGTATTTAAAGAACCCAACGGTTGCTAAGAACACAATCATCAACCAACCAACGCTTATAACTACTCAAAGCTAACAACCAATTAATACATAGTTGGATAACCAATATTACTGAAGCATAATAATAGACATTTTGTACACCGATTATATCACCTCCCCAAAAGAAAAATTCGTCTTCCAGATGACAAACATGCATTAAGTAACATTAGGGAAGACTTGCCAAACTGATGACGATGTTGTGGACAAGGATCAATAACCAAAATTGGAAGTGTACTTTGCAAACTCGGACTTGGAGTGTACTTGGCAATTCAAATGAGTGTGATGGGGGTCAAGGGGAAAAGCATTTAAGACCTTTGAAACCACACAGAACTTCATGGCACACCATTTTCAAGAATTTTTAAGAGGCAAAACATAATACTAAAAAAGCCAAACAATAGAGATTTCATAGTGTTTAACCAACATATGCCAAGCCATACAATGGAAAGGTAATGATGTCGTCAAAGGATGGAGAAAATTCTCTGTTGTCTTCATGTAAATCTTTCCTAGAATGACCGCCATACTATGCACATACAGAAGAACTTGAATATTTGTAATTGTGGATGCCGTGAATAAATCCTTAATGCTGATGGTACAGTCGATAACCTTCTTGATATTGATCGTATAGTGGATGCACTCGGCCATGACTGTACGGTGTGATAATTACTCTATCATATCGTGTTGAAACCTACCCACCGTACCGTGTGAGAAGTCCTACACCATATGGTAGAAGTCCTAGCACATCATACAATGGTGATATAGCCTAGCCATACGTTGCAAGGAATACTTGAGTTCCATATTGCCAATCGTACCTTGTTTAGTCTTATGCGTGACAAACTTTGCACGGCCCGTGCAACCCGTATGTTGGTTTTTCATATTGTGCTTTTCCTCCCTATCTGTTGTATTATTCCCTTCGATCGTACGCTTTGCACTCCTTGCCTGTTTTGTCATACGAGGGTGTATCTAGAGGATGTGGTATGTTGTAGGCCCAATGATATAAATATGCTTTGTAGCATGTAATTAATCTTATGTCGTGCGATCAATGACTTCAATACCTACCATGCAATATCTCACCATACATTCATTGTTGTCATACCATGTAGACAACTAGAAAGGGTCGTACACTCAAAAAATTTGCTATGTTCCATACTGTGTGGAGGGAGGTCGTACAATGTGGAAAATGATGTTGACCCTCTACCTTTGTAATTTTTTTTTTGCTTTTGCCACTTTAAATTAATTAATTGCTTGAATAATCGTGCAATATAAATTTTATGGGACCATTCTTTATAAATTTTAATTGCCTTCATCCCTTGCACATTTATTTTTTGCTTTAATTTTCTAATCTTTATGTTTTTCTTTTTTGTAAATTTTCATTAAAGTTGATTTGTCTTGACCAATATTTGTGTGTTCCAAGTTAAATATTTTGCTTTGAGCACTCTAAGGCGTACCATCAGTAATTTTGCATTCTTTCATCGGTTGATCTTCACCAAGAGTTGAAGCTTCAAGGAAAATACAAGTCGACAAAAATACCTCATAATCCTCCATTTACTAATCAAATAGGTCACAAAGAGAATTTGTTTCATCCTCCGAGCATGACTATAATTTCGAAATTCCTTTGTCATTCAGATCAATCGAATCTCGATCATGTTTCTCTCTCCATTATTCTTCGAAGTCCAAATCTGACAAATCGAAGGAAGCGGCCTCTTCGCTTACGGCTTGGTTCTTTGAATCAATTACATACTTCTAACCCTTGTTTTCAATGGAGATTGTATTCTTTTTGCCAATTATGATCGGCTTTGGATACCACCAGCCAACCCCAACCTAACAATGCGTCATACACTTTCTTCCTTAATGAAATGACCACAAAGTTCAACAAAAATGCTCGGGTTTCCATAATTACCTTTTGTCCCATTAAAACTCCAAGTACCTTAATACCTTGTTGATTTGCACCCACTAGTTGAAAAGTTGGTGGCCAAATGGTCGTCTTGCCAAGACTTCTCCAAGTGTCTTCTGGAAGTACGTTCACACCAAACCCACTATCAACAATTGTATTGGTGAGATTCCTTCCAAGGATCTCCATATCACCACCGTTGGTTTCTTTGTTGTGTTGACTATCAGTAACATTGGATCAATCACTTGGTCGCTTGATAGCAAAGGTTCAATTATTGGTTTTTCATTCTCATCAGATTCCAATTGGGTCGTAGCATGCACCCTCTCATTCTCCCCAAATATAATAGCATTTTGAAGTTTAGGAATACTTTGTAATAAATCCACTACTTTAATTGGCATAGTAGCTTGAAGTACTTGTGCAATTATTTTCTTGAATTGTAATTTTGTTACCATAATTACATTTGCATTTGAGTGGTGTCGTTCATTGTTAATAGCAATCTCTACTTCAGCCCTTACTTCACAAAGTCTTTATTTTTTGTATGTGGGTCCTAGCACACAACCTCCTGTGCTTGGGTATGAGTAATGGACAATACTTCATTATGCCTTATATCAATCATGTTGACACTAGCCTTTTGCTCTGGACATTCAGTGTCTTCGTGGTTTCCAGGTCCTCACCATTTGCACAATAATTGCACTTTGTCTTGCTTGTTCTGGCAATCTCTTGCAAATTGTCCCCATTCGCTACATTGTCAACATTGTATGATAGGGTGTCCTTTGGGGTCATATTGTATTTGGCTTCATCCTCCTCTTTGATTTCAATAACTGCCTGGAGATGTATTTTGTGGAGTGGACTCCTCTCCTTGCATAAAGAGTACTTGTGTACTCGTCTTCAAATTGTATGGGCACTCCTTTATTGAATGACCCATAACTTGGCAAATCTCACAGAACATCTGTTTAGGACAATTAACTTTTGTGTGCCCCTCAATTTTGCACTCCGTACACCATGGGTTCTTTACTGGTTTCTTTCTCTTCCTTCAATTCTCTCATCATTCAGAGCATGTCCCTCCGGAGTGCTTGTACCACTCCTGATTCATCATCACTATTGTCATCCAAACTTCCATCTTCCTTTGTTTTTCTTTTATTGCACGAGGACATTTTATCTTCACTTTCTATGTCCATCGCTCAATTGTAAGCATCAGTGTACGATGACAGAGGCACTACTTTCATTTTCTTAGCAAAGGAATCAATCCATCAGTCAACTGGTTCTCAAATTCCACCAGTAATTCCTTGAGCCTACGATCATAGGCTCACACATTCTCGTGCTTCCTTTGTTTGGTATTGTAGATCTCCACCACAATTTCATTGTCATCTCTCAGGAGTTTGAATTCCTCTTGGAATGCTTTTTTCAATGCATCCCATGTATTTTTATGTGTTACTTCCAATTCTGTGTACTAGTCTATGGCTATTCCTCTGAGAGTTGTTGGAAATGCTCTCAGCCAATATGCTTTGTTGTCTTGACCGTTTGCTACCCAAATTGTCACACATGTCTTACAATGCCTTACAGGGTCCTTTAACCAGTTTCTTATGAATTTCAAAAGTTTTTGCCGCTCTATGTTTGGACTTGTTTGTGTTTGGGGAGTCACTATCTTGCCTCCCTATTGCACCCTCTATGACGGTAACCTGGTTGGAGAGTTTTGATTCATACATTCCAATGCTGTTCCTGCACTCTCGAACATGCTATAATTCTTCACTCATCCCTCTTCAACGTTCGTCACCCTTGGGTTGCCTTCGAGGTCCTTTCGATGCTCCCTTCTTCCTGGCATTATTAGCTTTGATCTTCAATGTTTGATTCTTTCATCAGTGTCAAGTCTTTCAATATGCCATATGGTCTTTGTCAGATGGTTGCTAGGTTCTTCCTCTCCTTCCCCTTCAACCGGCTTTAATGGTACACACGGTTCTCCGACGGAAAGGTTGGCAGATTCTTCCTCACCTTCCTTTTCGCTAGACAATGAACCTTCTTCGTCCAACGGTGATGATCTGGATGGTTCGCTGATGGCAAGGTTGGTGGGTTCTCCTTCACTTTCTCCTTCGCCCAACAATGATGGTCTAGACAGTTCACCAATGGCGAGGTTGGTGGGTTCTCCTTCAATTTCTCCTTCATTCGACAAGGATACAGACGACTCCCTAGCTTGGTCGACGAGGTCGGTGTATGCTTCGTCAAGGAGCATTAGGTGTCGTGCTATTTCTTCCCGCTCTCCCTTCATGTGGACTCGAGCTTTCCCTTAGAAACCCTTTGCCTTCTTCAACTTCACCCCTCAATCATCTCCTTCATTCTCTTTTTTAAAAGATCCTTAAAGATCACCTAACCTCTTCATCTTGACCACGTTGTGGCCTCTTCCCGCCTTTCTTGGGGTCTAAGGGCATGAATCTCTCAATTCCGATCCGATTTCTTTAAGGCAACGATGCCAAATGGTTACTACTCTATTTGATAGATTAAATACATGAATTAACAATAGAGATAACAATGCATACTAGATATATGCATTAAATATAACTTTATTCGCACATGAAATCATTACAAAAGAAGACCAGAGATGGTCAGCCAAGGATCAAAGTCAATTTGACTAGATCATACCACTCTCCTTGACAATACACAATGTATTTAAAGGAACCAACGGTTGCCAAGAACAACACAACTGTCAACCAACCAACGTTTATAACAACCCAAAGCCGACAGCCAATTAATACACACAATTAATACATAGTCGGATAACCAATATTACCAAAGCATAATAATAGACATTGTACACCATCTACAACAAGTTTATGGGGGAGAAGAAATGGAGTAAAAAGAAATTGATAAAGGAAATTGAAATGTGCTAGCCAATTTTTTTCAAGTTTTATCACATCAATTTCACCCGTTAATGTTAGTGAAACCATAAACCAACTGAAGGGGACCCTTTCTTTTCTGATCAACCCAGATCCCAGTATGGGCAAGGTGAGAGCTGTTGATGTTAATTCAGCGTCGGTCTTCACTAATACATGGGCCGACCTTATAATTAAGTTATTCAATGTACTTATTCTGGCCGACTTTATTTATTATTAAATGTTTATCATAAGGCCGACCTATATGAAGAGGCGCCAAGAAGGTATATATACAAAGTCACCTTTTGATGTTGATACACATTCGAATACACACAAAGAAGTTCGCTATTTTGGCAGAGCAGAATTCGCAGTCATAGAAGAAGCTCATACTTGGATTCGCATACCTAGAAGAAGTTCATACTTGAACAGCAGATCATCATTTTGTAGCAGCAGACCGATTTCAAGGAGAAACATATTCATTTGTATCTTTGCATCTAAGAGAGATGCTATTATTCATTGTATCAAATTCGGCATTGTGTTGGGCCTGAGTTCAAGCAGATTTCTGCTCTTATTCCTTCAATATATAAGAGATATATTTGCTGGGTTTTTCTCCCTCAAGAGGAGGGTTTTCCCAGGGTATCTTGTTGTGTTCATTGTCTTATGTTTTGCATTTCTTTTATTCAATTGATTAAATAATCTGATCTAAGAAACACTAACATGGTATCAGAGCGGGTGTGAAAAAGATCGTGATCAGATTTAGTTCGCAACACTTATTCTTTTTCAGTCTATCTTCCAAATTTCTCAAGATGGTGAACGGTCTGAAAATCGAGGATAGACTCGAAGGGATCTCGAACTACATATCATGGAGATTCAGGTTCATGCTAACCTTGGAAGAGAATGATTTGGCTGAGTTTGTGAAAACAAAAGTTCCCGAACCTGAGGGGGAAGAAGAGAAGCTGCAATGGAGGAAGAAAGACACTAGGGCAAAGAAAGCATTGGTTGATTCCGTCAAAGATCATATTGTACCAATTATCTTCAAGTTGGATACAGCAAGAGAGATGTTTACAACCTTGGAAGAGATGTACGAAATCAACAACACCAGTCGTGCCCTTGCTCTGAAGCAACAACTTCATCATGTGAAAATGGAGAAAGGAGAATCTGTTATTACATACTTCATGAGGATTTCAGAGATAAAAGATCAGCTCTCCACTATTGGACATATGATTGATGATAAAGAACTGACTATGCTTGCTCTCAATGGTCTTCCGCTTTCATGGGAGGCATTCATCCAAGGAATCAGTGCAAGATCCGAACTTCCTAAGTTTGATCGATTGAGGATTGATTGCATTCAAGAAGAGTCAAGACTAACAGCAAGGGGGATTGGTCAAAGCTCTAAGAATGAAGAATTACAAGTTCTTACCTCTCATTCATCAAACAAAGGAAAAGGCCTTAAGAAAGGATTCTTCAAAAGGAATCGAGAAGATGGAAATGATGATGCTCCTACCTTCAAAAGAAAACGAGACATGTCCAAGATTCAATGTTTTCGTTGTGATAAGTATGGTCACTTTGCGAGGGTGTGCCCTCAACGACCTAAGCTTCAAGTTGCCACTGCAGATATTGAAGAAGTCACTCCACAAAAGGACTCCAGTAATTATCTATTTTATTCAGCCTTGTCTAGCAATGTTTCTACGGACTCTTACACTTGGTTGATTGACAGTGGTGCTTCTAGACACATCACCGGATTCAGAAGTCACCTTTCAAACTTAATGGAAAGCAACTCTAGTGATCAAGTTGTTATTGGAGATGATGCTAGATATTCTGTAAAAGGGTTTGGAAATTCCACTCTTCACTTGGATTCTGGAATTTCTTTGGAATTGAATGATGTACTGTTCGTACCAGGGATAAAGAGGAACCTTGTTTCAATTTCAGCATTAGAAGACAAAGGTTATCAAATTGCCTTCTCTAAAGGGAAAGTTCTTATATGGGCAAAGAACTCCAGCTTCAAATCTGCTCAAGTGATTGGAGTTAGACATGAATGTCTCTACACGCTGTGCACTCGTCCTCTTCAAGCACTTGTGCATAACAGTACCAGCATGTGTGAACTTTGGCATCGAAGATTGGCTCACATTCACTTTCGTGCTCTACCTATCATGGAGAAGATGGTCACCGGTCTTCCGAAATTCGATCAAGAACATGAAGGTACATGCAAGGGATGTGCCCTAGGCAAGAACACAAAAGGTATGTTCCATTCCAGTGAAAGTAGATCTAAATGTATTCTTGATCTCATTCATTCTGATTTATGTGGTCCAATGTCTATTGCATCATCTAGTGGTTTCTTGTATTATATTATTTTCATTGATGATTACTCTAGAAAGACTTGGATTTATTTCTTGAGATCGAAAGAATCAGAAGAAGTATTAGTAAGATTCAGAGAATTCAAAGCGCAGATTGAAAATCTGTCTGGGAAGAAGATCAAAGTATTAAGATCTGATAATGGTGGAGAATACACTTCTGGCACTTTTCGAGACTTTTGTATTGAAGCAGGGATTAAGAGGGAGTTCAGTGTTCCCTATAATCCACAACAAAATGGTATTGCTGAAAGGAAGAATAGGTCTATTGTGGAAGCAGTGAAAGCTATGATCCATGATCAAGACTTACAAATCTCTTTTTGGGCTGAAGCATCAAGAACAGCCGTCTATGTTCAAAACAGGAGTCCCCACAGGATCTTAGAGAATAAAACTCCTGAAGAAGCATTCTCAGGCGTGAAGCCTGAAGTTAGTCATTTGAGGATCTTTGGCTGTCCAGTCTATGTTCATATTCCAAAGGAAAAGAGAACAAAGCTAGAACCTTCTGGGAAGAAAGGAATTCTTGTAGGCTACAGTGAGACATCAAAAGCTTACAGGATCTACATTCCAGGACAGAAGTCTATTGAGATTAGTAGAGACGTCACATTTGAGGAAGATGTTGCTTATAGAAAGTCCAAAGGCACTCCGATGGAGGTCGATGAAGAAGAACCTCCTCAAGATATGGAAGTTGACCATATCCCAGAGAATCTGGAGGAGGATACAGAACCTAAAGAAGATATTGATCCAGCTGAGCCTTTGGATCCTACTGATGGGCCTCTAGACATTGTGATTGGAAAGAAAAGACCTCTTTGGGCTCGCAGGACAATGCAGGAAGCAGAAAGGTTTGTAGCTCCAAGAGGAACCTTCAGAGAAAGCAAGAGACCTCACAAGTTCTCTAGCTATGTTGCCTTGATGAGTCAGATTATTGAGTCAGAGCCTTCAAATGTTGAAGAAGCTTCTAGTCAACAAGTATGGAAAGATGCCATGATTGAGGAGTATCAGTCTATACTTAAGAACAATGTTTGGGATATAGTTCCTAGACCCAAAGACAAATCTGTGGTGTCTTCTAAGTGGCTCTTCAAGATCAAACATGCAGCTGATGGGAGCATTGAGAAACACAAGGCTAGATTTGTGGCTAGAGGGTTCTCACAAAAAGAGGGAGTTGACTATGAAGAAACTTTTGCTCCTGTGGCTCGTTACACGTCTGTTAGAACCATCATTGCTATTGCCGCATCTAGAGGATGGAAGATTCACCAAATGGATGTAAAGACAGCTTTTCTGAATGGCATAATAGAAGAAGAGGTTTACATTGAGCAACCAGAAGGATTTGAGGTACATGAGAAAGAATCTCATGTCTGCAAGTTGAAGAAGGCCTTGTATGGTCTTAAACAAGCTCCTCGTGCTTGGTATGAAAGAATTGATCAGTACCTTTCAAGTTTGGGTTTCTCAAAGAATGATGCAGATTCTAACCTCTACTTCAAGGTAGTAAATGGTGAAGCATTGATTTTAGTTCTATATGTTGATGACTTGATCATTACTGGTGAAGATCATCTAATACTAAAATGCAAGAAGGAATTAGCTTCAGAGTTCGAGATGAAGAATCTAGGTCTTATGCATTACTTTCTTGGCTTAGAAGTTTGGCAAAAGCCAAATGAGATGATTCTAAGTCAAGGCAAGTATACTGTTGACATTCTCAAAAGGTTTGGTATGCTTGACTGCAAACCTATGTCTACACCCATGGAGTCTAATTTAGATAAGTTGAAAGAAGCTGCAGCTAGTTCAGAACCAGTGGATTCTACGATGTATAGACAGTTGATTGGTTCATTGATGTATCTAGTTAACACTAGACCTGATATCTGCTATGCAGTGAGTGCACTTAGCCAGTTTATGTGTGAACCAAAGCAAATACATCTTGTAGCAGCTAAACATATCCTGAGATATTTATGTGGCACAATTGGATATGGGTTGAGATATTCTTCAAATGTGGATTTGGAGCTGCATGGTTTTACTGATTCTGATTGGGCAGGATGTGTCTCAGATCGGAAGAGTACTTCTGGTTGTTGCTTCAGTTTGGGGACTGCTATGATCTCCTGGTGTAGCAGGAAACAGTCTTCAGTGGCCTTGAGTACAACTGAAGCAGAGTATATTGCAGCTTGTGTGGCAGCTCGTGAGGCAGTGTGGCTTCGTAAGCTCCTTGCAGGATTGTTTGGTCAATCAATGGAGCCTACTATCATACACTGTGATAATCAAAGCTGTGTGAAGCTTTCTGTCAATCCTGTGTTTCATGACAGAACAAAACATGTTGAGATCAAGTACCACTATATTAGAGATATGGTGCAAAGGAAAGCTATACAGTTGAGGTATATCAGCACTGAAGAGCAAACGGCAGACATTCTCACCAAGCCTCTCGCCAGGATGAAGTTTGTATACTTCCGAGAGAAACTTGGTATGGTGGAGAATGCAGCCTTGACTGAGAAAGAGTCTCAGTAATCAGTGATCCTTGTTGAGAATGCAACTCTCTGCTGAGTGAGAGTTGAGGTGCAAGCCCTTGTTAATACAATTCTCTGCTGAGAGAGAGTTGAGGTGTAAGTCCTTGATAATGCAATTCTCTGATGAGAGAGAGTTGAGGTGAAAGCCCTTGTTTCCACCCTCTGGGAGAAGCTATGGTGGATGTCATGTGTGTGACTCCATGACAACATCACGTGAGAGAATCCGTGATGAGTTTTTACCATCTATGGGAGTAGCCATAATGGTTAATATCACGTTGAGGTGATATTTTATTTTGTTTTCATTCTAACATAATGTGTCTTGTGCAGATGGTAGTTCATCCCTAGCTGAGAGGGAGTGTTGATGTTAATTCAGCGTCGGTCTTCACTAATACATGGGCCGACCTTATAATTAAGTTATTCAATGTACTTATTCTGGCCGACTTTATTTATTATTAAATGTTTATCATAAGGCCGACCTATATGAAGAGGCGCCAAGAAGGTATATATACAAAGTCACCTTTTGATGTTGATACACATTCGAATACACACAAAGAAGTTCGCTATTTTGGCAGAGCAGAATTCGCAGTCATAGAAGAAGCTCATACTTGGATTCGCATACCTAGAAGAAGTTCATACTTGAACAGCAGATCATCATTTTGTAGCAGCAGACCGATTTCAAGGAGAAACATATTCATTTGTATCTTTGCATCTAAGAGAGATGCTATTATTCATTGTATCAAATTCGGCATTGTGTTGGGCCTGAGTTCAAGCAGATTTCTGCTCTTATTCCTTCAAATATAAGAGATATATTTGCTGGGTTTTTCTCCCTCAAGAGGAGGGTTTTCCCAGGGTATCTTGTTGTGTTCATTGTCTTATGTTTTGCATTTCTTTTATTCAATTGATTAAATAATCTGATCTAAGAAACACTAACAAGAGCATACTCGAAAGGGGATTGTTAGCATAAATCTGAAACTGCTGGAAAGTACAATGAGAGGAAATAACAATCAACTCAACCACTTATTCAACGAGAGGACTAGAGATAGAAATTACATTGTTGAAAGTAACAATCAACTCAACCACTTATTCAACGGGAGGACTGGAAATAGAAAGTACAATGCTAAAAGTAAATATGCAACTCGGCCACTTATTCAGCGGGAGTATGTTGACGGCTCAGTCGATCAACAATATGTAAATGAAATATAATGTAGACTGAGCATGACTAGTCTCTTCCACAAGCGTGGGAAAGCAGTGTAATAAGCAAGATAATAAGAATGCTGACAGTACTACTGTTCAACTTAAAATATGATAGAACTCTTGCCAATATCATTGTATTTCATTTGTCTCAATGCTGCAATAATAGAATAAGTCTCTCCTATCATCAAAATGATTTTCCAACCCAAAACCCCACTCAAATGACAGACTTTTACAATCTGATATGACAGACCAGCAACTAGAAAATGCAGATCACCAGCTCTATGACCCACTAAAATGATCATAACTCCATCAAAACTACTCCAAATGACATGAGACTAAGTGCAATGAACTCCAAGGAAGATGGTGACCAAGTTATGACCAAGAAACAACGGCAACAACTACTCAATGAATTTTCTAAACATTTGTCAGGCAAGATGAAGTGGTACGGCCTCAAGAGGGGCGGCTTCAGCAAGATAAAATCCAAATCTGCATAATAAAATCTGAAACTCTCCAAAAGGGGGCGCCCAAGGATGACAATGATATATGCAAACTACCCAGAACAATATAAAATTTATTCTAAGACTTGTGAGCAAAAACTACTTTCAGCTATACTAAACCAGCAACTCCAAAAACTGACAGAAATGCAAGAAAAACCAACTACAATGTGCTCAATCTGTTTTCAAGGATTAAGAACAACAATATCTCAACTAGTTGCTATCTTTCAAGCAAGAAGTCAAGCCAAAGCTAGGAGGTATGCATCCCTCGAAGCAACTCACTAACCATTTCGGCAACATAACTTTACTGTAGATATCTAAGATAATCAACTAAGAGCCCAATGCTTTTATTTACAACATTACCTGTGTAATGGCCCCTTATTAGAGACATAAAATGCACAGATTAAAATTTTGATTTCTAAGATTGTTTGATAAAGAGCAATGAAAGATTAATGGAATAAGATAAATGAAATGCATTATTAGTAACTAGTGCATAATTAACATAATCTGATATGACTTATTACTCTTTATCGGAATAGATCTTCACCTTGTTTCCTCTTTCCTAACCTCTTTTGGATGGTAGATTTACTGTGCAAAGGGCGCGTGCACCATCTCGAGTTGGACACCCTCAAGGATTGGTTACCTGTCTTGGGCTCTGTCCAACATTGGATGGATTTACCCGCCTTTCCCTTCCACACACTCCCTATCCTCATCGAGCATTAGCTAAGGGGAATTTTGGCCCGAAGTCTATTCTCATAGTAGCAAGTCATAATAGAATTCACTTATCCTATTGAATTCAAAAACATCACAGATTAGAACATTCACTAATATTGATTCTAATAAGATATGAGTTAGGTACTATACTGTAACCCACTATTTGGAGGAATTGGAATTCGATTATATAGGCCTCAATGTTATATCAGTTGGTTGAGGGTACTTACCTTTGATTGTCGTACTAACTGGACTTCTTTCGAACTTATTTCTCTTAGCTCGATCTTTGATGCGATGATGTATCTTCCTAAGATTTATTTGTTCTTGTTTCTTTGCACTCAAAAGATATCGTTAGTGTAACTTAATAGATAAGAATCTATCATCCGTAATTATATTAAGGATCATAATTATCTATAAGGCTCAATAATTGTTGCAAGCATCAATATTGGATAATCGTAAATTATATATATATATATATATATATGTATGTATGTATATACTATATGTATATATAAATCATTATTCCTAATTGAGTCAATAATGTATATATTGTATTTGTCAATCATCTATAATATATTTATGAATCACTGGATATATGTACTTAAATATATTTATCAATTATCAACCTGTTATCTTAATATATTTATCCATCATAATATATCAAAATATATTTGTAAATCATAATATATTTATAGAGCATTAGCTGTCATTTAAATTATTAATATTTTTGACAGCCATCAATAATAAATTCATAATTGTATTTAACAATTCTTATTGTCTAAATACATAAATAATTATCAATTTTTATTTAAACTAACGATAATACTTACTAAAGTCCTTATTTAGATCTGAACACATTTACTATTATTTGAATACAGAAAATACTTACCTTATTTTGGTTCGATCTGCTCTCCCAGCCAGCAATGCTTTTCCTTCTTCCTTATTCTTTTCCCATCCAGTGATGATATTCCTTTTCTTAATGGTTTGATACCTCTCCTACTCATATGCTCCCATCTTATATGGGACTCATTGTGGAGGGCTGTGTCTTTCTGTTTTGGAGAATCGTAACTTTCTTAATCGCTGCCCTCTCAAACAGTGACGTCCTTTCATGAGTCTGCCGCTGCCTATAATGTGGCTGTCAATGCACTTTATTTAAGTGCTTCTTTGTTTAATATATTTTATTATAATATATTTTTATTATTATTTTATGTTTATTTATTTTTGTATGATTAATATATTGTTTAGTTATTCTATTCTATTATATTTAGTTATTGTATGATTAATATATTATAATAATAATATCAGATTTTATATAAATATATTTATTTATTATGGATCATAATCATAATAATATCTAAATTGCTAGCATTTTAATATTTATAATGCGATAGCCATAATTATAATATTTAGTATTTATATTTTTGGTATTTACAATATTAGATTTAATATTTATAATTATAATGTTATCTTTGATAATTATAATTATAATAAATTTGTTAATATATATTTCTTATTTATTTTCTCATTTATTTACATTTCAATGCTTAGTCATTTTTATATTTTGGTGTTCTATTTCGAGGACATGACATCCTGCTCCAAATTCAAATTCAATCTCCCTCCAAATGGATGTGTAAATGTAATCAAATCTTATCAAACTGTATCCTAAGAGGGGACTTCTATGGAAATTGTAAGTCTTATTCCTAAGCATGTATTATAAGTCAGATTTATTTTCTGTATTCAAATCTTCTGATTACAGAACATTTATCAATTTCGATGTTTGCAAATGAAGGATTGAATTGCCATTTATATGAGGGAGACACACCTCAAGGAGAGACGCGTCTCATGAGAGGATGTGTCCCTTGGCCATGCAGGCTCCCTTAACAAACCAAAAGCATTCGGTATTTCTCATAAACTAATATGCATGCTTTAACAAGCAGCGACCATATAATATGAAGTCCAATTTTATTCATTTGCAAATTTTGATCATCATCTGAAATTTGAATAACTTATTTGAATGTATTATATTTTAAGAACAGTTCGATTAAATATAAATGATGATGATGCACGAATGCAATCATCATTTATATCTGACCGAAGCTATCTTAAATCAACACTCCCTCTTAGCTAGGGAAGATAACTTCTAAACAAATAAGTAGAGATATCACCATACACGTGATATCGAAGATATGATATGTTATGTTTTCTCAATTTTGTCAAGTCACATGACATTCTTCATAACACATCTTCATTATGGTATGTGCACTGACATCAAGTCTCATGATGTCTACCATAATAATTCATGGCATATCCACGGATATACATTTATCCACCATGATTATCTCATAAGGATCACAATGATCTTCAAAATGACATCAAGTCCCATGATATCCATCAAAGTATCCAAGAGATACTATCATGACATGTCCACAGATATCAAGTCATATGATATCTATCGTGATAGTTCAACTCATCATTGTAGAGACGTCACTTTACAATGTCACATACAAGTGTTCATTATTAGAAAGATCGTCACCTTTCAATAATGTACACAGGGGGAGAGGGCCCATAAAGTCATGGAGTCACACACATGACAAAAGAGTTTACACATTAAACATCTTTAAATATATTAGTACAACTTTTAAACAGTTTGAATTTCAAACATAATATCAAATTATATTTCAACCATACCAAGTTTCTTCTTGAAGTGTTCAACCTCGACTCTGGAGAGAGGTTTGGTGAGAATGTCTATTGTTTGATCATTTGTACTAATATACTCCAACTGGATCACATTTCTTTCTACCATGTCTCTTACATAGTGGTAGGGGATCTCAATATGTTTAGATCTATCATGAAATACTGGATTTACAGAGAGTTTGATGCAACTCTGATTATCACAATGGATGATAGTAGGATTCAAGGGTTCACCAAACAGTCCCACAAGTAATTTCCGGAGCCATACTGCTTCTCTTGCCCCCATAGAGGCTGCAATGTATTCAACTTCTGTTGAGCTTTGTGCTACTGAAGATTGTTTTCTACTGATCCAAGAGATCATAGCTGATCCTAAACTGAAGCAACATCTTGATGTGCTTTTCCGATCAGTTACACTTCCAGCCCAATCTGAATCAGAGTATCCATGTAGATCTAGTTGGTCATTTCTGTAAAAAAGACCATATCCAATAGTGCCTTGAAGATATCTTAATATGTGTTTCACAGCCATAAGGTGAATTTCCTTTGGCTCACACATGAACTGGCTTAGAACATTCACTGCATAGAAAATATCAGATCTGGTGTTAACCAAGTACATCAATGATCCAATCATTTGTCTGTATAGAGTGGAATCTGCAAACTTAGATTCTACTACTGCTTCTTTTAGTTTGTGAAGGTTGGTTTCCATAGGTGTGGACATGGGTCTACAATCCAACATTCCAAATCTCTTCAAAATATCAAAAGTATACTTTCCTTGATTTAGTATGATGCTATCTGATTTTTGCCAGACTTCTAAACCCAAGAAGTAATGTAAAATGCCCAAGTCTTTCATGTCAAATTATGAAGTTAGATCCTTCTTTCCTTGAGCAATGAGGTGATCTTCTCCTGTTATCAGCAAGTCATCAACATATAAAATAATTATTAGCTTATCACCTTTAATTAACTTAAAATAAAGATTTGGGTCTACATCATTCTTGGAAAATCCTAGTCCCAAGATATAGCTGTCAATTCTTTCATACCAGGCCCTGGGAGCCTGTTTAAGTCCATATAAAGCTTTCTTTAGTCTGCATACATGTGATTCAGGTTTATGTATTACAAATCCTTCAGGCTGTTCTAGATAGACTTCCTTTTCAATGGTCCCATTCAGGAAGGCAGTTTTCACATCCATTTGATGGATCTTCCAGCCTTTAGCTGTTGCAATAGCTATCACTACTCTCACAGATGTGTACCGGGGCAACAGGTGCAAATGTCTCTTCATAATCAATGCCTTCCTTTTGTGAAAAACCTCTAGCCACAAAACATGCCTTATGTTTTTCTATACTGCCATCAACAACATGTTTGATTTTGAAGAGCCATTTAGAAGAGACAACATATTTCTCTTTTGGTCTAGGCACTATATCCCATACATCATTTTTTAGAATGGACTGATACTCTTCCGTCATTGCATCCTTCCATACTTGATGTCTGAAGGCTTATGTAACACTGGTGGGTTCTGAATTTATGATTTCATTCATTAGAGCAACATAGCTTGAGAACCTTTTGGGTCTTTTACTTTCCCTAAAGGTTCCTTTGGGTGCTGCATGATTCTCAGCTTCTTTGATCATCTTCCTAGCCCAAAGTGGCCTCTTCTTGCCATTGTCACTTGGATTCTCTTCTGAAGCAGATTGAAATTCACTTGTTATTTCCTCAGGATACTCCCTCTGAATCTCAGGAGTAGGTTCCACTTCTGAGACTCTAGGGGAATTATGAATTTTTGTCTCACTTGAACTCCTTGCCCTTTTGAATGCAATGTCTTCTTCAAAGATGACATCTATGCTCAATTCAATTTTGTTTTGCCCGAGTATGAATATCCTGTAGGCCTTAGAGGTTTCACTATATCCCAAAAATACCCCTTTCCTTCCGGAAGGTTCTAGTTTGAATCTCTTTTCTTTAGGCACATGAATATAGACTGGGCAACCAAAAATCTTTAAGTGACTGATGTCAGGTTTTATGCTAGTAAATGCTTCTTCAGGAGTTTTGTTATCTAGATGAGAATGTGGACATCTATTTTGGATGTAGACAGCAGTTCTAGAGGCTTCTGCCCAAAATGAGGTTTCTATGTTCTGGTCAAGTAACATTGCTTTTGCAGCTTCTACAATGGTTCTATTTTTCCTTTCAACAACCCCATTTTGTTGAGGGTTGTAGGCTACTGTAAACTCCCTCTTAATCCCAGTATTCATGCAGAATTCTTTAAAGATTTCAGAGGTGTATTCTTTCCCATTGTCTGTCCTTAGAATTTTGATTTTCTTCCAAGAGAAGTTTTCAGTAAGAGCTTTGAACTCTTTGAACCTTGGATTTCTATCAACTCTTTACACTTAAGAAAATAAATCCAGGTCTACCTAGAGAAGTCATCTATAAATATAACATAGTATAGGAAGTCTGCCATGGGTCCACATAAATCAGAGTGAACTAGTTCTAACACATTTTTGGTTTTACTCAAGCTATTGTGAAAGGATCCCTTTGTATTCTTTCCTAGGGCACACCCTTTACAAGCTCCTTCATGGGTTGGTTTTAACTTAGGCAATCCTGTCACTAGTTTTTCCACAGAGGGTAGGGCACAAATGAAGGTGTCCTAATCTTCTATGCCAAATTTCATTTGAATCAGAAGTATCAAGGGTAAGGGCTTGCTTGACTTCAGTGCATAGTTTATAAAGATAACCTTGTCTTTTACCTATGGTTTGAGCTTTCTTTATAGTTGAGTTCTTAGGCCATGCCAGGACTTTCCCATCCATAAAGGTAACCCTATATCCATTGTCTTCAAGAGCAGAGATGGATATTAGATTCCTCTTTATTCCAAGTACGAATAAAACTCCAGTGAGTTGAAGGGAGAGACCAGATTTCAATTTGATGGAGCAAGTTCCAACCCCTTTTACAGGATGTGCAGAATCATCCCCAATAGTTACTTCTTCATCAGTCTCTTCATTCATAGTGTCTAAGTGTTCTCTGAACCCTGTGATGTGCCTTGAAGAACTACTATCAATTACCCAGTTGTTGATATTGTTAGATACTTGACTTGATAAGGCTGAATAGAATACGAATTTCTCAGATTCACGGTCTGAATTTGACTTTCCTACTTTAGCAAAGGATGCTTGTTGTTTTGATCTATCAGGGCACTTCATTGCATAGTGCCCATATTGATCACATCTAGAAGATTGTACTTGAGAGATGTCTTTCCTCTTCTTGAATGATCCTTTTCCATGGGAATTTCTCTTTCTCTTAAATGATCCTTTCCCGTAAGAGTTCTTCTTACACCTTTTATTAGATGTTGTGTTGAGCACATGAATGTCCTCATCTATGGATTTTTGTTTGTTTTCTTTTGTTGAGAGTCTTGTTTCCTCTTGTAAGCAGTCTGATCAAACTTGGGGAGTTTAGATCTTGCACTTATTCCTTGAACAAATGACTCCCATGAAATTGGTAGGCCTCCTAGAGCAATTAGTGTTAACTCTTTGCTATCAATTTGATATCCAATTGTTGATAATTGATCCCTTAGTTCAATGATCCTCATGAAGTATGCATTAATAGTATCTCCTTTGTTTATTTGGACATTGTTGAGTTGCCTCTTTAATGCAAGAGTCCTACTGGTGTTGTTTATTTCAAAGGTGCTTTCAAGGGATTTGAACATTAGATATGCAGTCTCATGTTTTGCTAGAATGGGTACTATATGGTCCCTAACTGCATCTACTAAAATTTTCATGGCCTTTTCATTGTTCTCAATCCATTGAATTTTCTTTGGATCATCTTCTGGTTCCCTTTTGTTTTTTCTCACAAATGAGTCTAACTTATTTTCTTTGAGAATCATCATGATTCTAAATTTCCAAGATGTGAAGTTGTTTGCTCCTTCAAGACGGTCTTCAAATCTGATCACACTTGACATTATGAAGAATGTGATGTGAGTTTCGATTTCTCTAAGAGATACGATTTTTCTAAGTAATCTGATATCTAGATTTGATTTTGATTCGCTCAACTTGGCTATGATACCATGTAAATGTAATCAAATCTTATCAAACTGTATCCTAAGAGGGGGCTTCTATGGAAATTCTAAGTCTTATTCCTAAGCATGTATTATAAGTCAGATTTATTTTATGTATTCAAATCTTCTGATTGCAGAACATTTATCAATTTCGATGTTTGCAAATGAAGGATTGAATTGCCATTTATATGAGGGAGCAACACCTCAAGGAGAGACGCGTCTCATGAGAGGACGTGTCCCTTGGGCGGGCGGGCTCCCTTAACAAACCGGAAGCATTCAGTATTTCTCATAAAATAATATGCGTGCTTTAACAAGCAGCGACCATATAATATGAAGTCCGATTTTATTCATTTGCAAATTTCGATCATCATTTGAAATTTGAATAACTTATTTGAAAGTATTATTTTTTAAGAACAGTTCAATTAAATATAAATGATGATGATGCATGAATGCAATCAACATTTATATCTGACCGAAGCTATCTTAAATCAACAGGATGCCAAAACCAAACTCAAATTCACAATGCCCATTAGTGTCATTTGCATTTCATTTCTCCAAGTCGTCTTCCTCCAAGAAGCATTATACTTTATTAAAATGTCAATCAAGTATATTATGGCATCCAAAATAATAATAAAGTGAAACACTTTATTAAACTGATTTAATTCCTCCAGGCTAGGCGTCAAAACAATAAAGTGAAATATAAATATAATTAACCACTTATTTCTCCAAGGCGTCCAAACATGCCTTTTAAATATTTCACTTAAAATAATATTATCATCAAATATCAAAATAATCACCTCAAATACTGGAGACCAACTGACTATACTGCCCTGCCCGAAATAGCCATAACACCAAGTTGCTGAAACATTGCCAAAATTAGCACCAAAGGTGTTGGAGACGAAACTGCTCAAATTGACCCACCAAATATAGCCACTGCATTGAACTGCAACAACTCTGCTAAAAATAGCACTGCTAAAAATAGAACTTACTAAAAATAGCATACTGCTAAAAATAGTAAGTTGTTCCAAACTCAATTTTACCATAATCCAAGCAGCCGTCGTACTTACTAAAAATAGTAAGTCTGGAAAAGTTCTCTGATTCAGTTGTATGTCACACCGTCGCGAAGCTCTCTGAAAACCTAGAAGGAATCCAAAATCCAAACTGTAAAACTCCAACATGCAAACCCCTGAATCCCTAATTCTGCCTTTGACTAGCTTATGGGTATCCGAAAATAGGCTAACAATCACTGAAAAGTGTAGTGCTAAAAATGAGGACATTACACAACGGTTGCCAATAACAACACAACTGTCAACCAACCAACGTTTATAACAACCCAAAGCCGACAACCAATTAATACAAACAATTAATACATAGTCGGATAACCAATATTACCAAAGCATAATAATAGACATTGTACACCATCTACAACAAGTTTATGGGGGAGAAGAAATGGAGTAAAAAGCAATTGATAAAGGAAAACAAAAAATTGATAATGCTGAAGTGGAATTTAAGGTGATGCAAGAGGAGATTAGAGCTCTAATGGCAGATGTCCATGCCTTTGAAGGATTTTGTCAAGATCTCTGGTTTGTAATAAAAGACATGGTGATTACTCATCACAAAGGCATTTTGGAGATTCTAGTGGTTATACCTTGCCACTACTAGGAAACAATATTCTGACTAGCTTTGCAAGGAGAGTGGAATAAATCAGGGGTAGGTTGATTTTGCCAATGGTGGAACTCATGGCAATATTTGGAAATGAAGTCTACAACCGAGCATACAAACACCAGTACTCAGCTCAGGCTGGTGGCAGCATGGCTAGTTGGGGAGTGCCAAACTACAAATATATGAAAGGCTTTTTGTCTATAGATGTTATGGCAGGGTTCCCATAGGCTTTTTGGTGGTATTTGTTTTTGCTTACAATCCGGTAGCTAGTTTTTAATCTCTCTTGGCTACACCAAAGTGGAGAGCGGTACTAGTTGTTTTCTGTTATCATATATTAAATCTTATGTAGGTTGTTATTATCATGCTTTCTTATCCCTGCTACACCCATGTATAGGATTTTTCAAGCAGTTTTGGTTCTCTATATGCTGTTAACGAATGTTGTTAACTGGGATGGAGCCTCATATATAGAACCCCAATAATATATCTAAAAAAATCGGTAGATATTCATGATTTTACATTTTTTAAGGTCTATTTTGTTGCTCGCCACAAGGATATAGCAAGGGTGCTGTACCTTTTTGGATGCAGCAATATAATTTATATTCCCAGTTTTAAAACCAGTAGTTACACTCCACAAGCATTTGACTATTGCACATAAGCTAGATAACAGGTTACTCTATATCTGCTCAGATGAGAGACGAGGGACAAGATAAACAAGAATGATTATACAATCACTTCTTGCAAAGACAAATTCAAAACTGAAACTGTTGACAGTGAACGAATGTGCACCATCAGGTGCAATTTTGGGCAAACCATCTCTGATATTAGAAGCAGTAACCATCCTGAACTAATAAAAACCGAGTTGTGATAAATTACAATTTTTTATCAAGTATTTAGTATGAACCCAATTTTTCTGCAAAGAAAACGATGCAATGGGAATCAATACTATTGTCATAAATTAGCTTATTCTTGTTATAGAATATCTTTCTCTTCTGTGGAGTAACAACTTCTTTATTGACATTGTTTTCTTGAGATGGTTTAACTTAAATATTTCATAGACGATGGCAAGCATTATGTAATATGCCATGAAGCTGAAATCATTTTCTATGTGTATTAGTAGTTTTCAATTCCATTACTGAACATTCCTGATAACAATTTTTAGATAGTAGAAAGCTTAGGGTGAATGGTGATGAACATTCTATGGAATGGGAAGACTCAAGTATGCCATGCTTAATGGACATGGAAGTTTAATCTGGAGAACCACCCTTTGACTCACAGGAACATTGTCCTCACAAGCTGTAATTGTTCAACTTCTTTATCAGGATGAGCCCAGAACAGTTATCTTCAGGTTAGCAGAAAACTAAAGCAGCTGACAAGTTAATCAAGCCAGGAGAGAAGAAAAGACAATTGGCATTAATCCATAAGTATGTCAAAATATCAGTAATTGTCCTTACGTTATAGTCTTCATATCCTGCCTCCATTGCATCTTCAAGGGCTGAAAGACCTGCTTCTAACTGCAAAGTAAAATTTAAAATTAATAGGATACATTTCATTTAACATGCCACTGAAACCATGCAAATATAAATAAAAACTATCTTAAAATCCTCTAAATAGTGAAGTCTGTCCTGAAATGGATCTAGATAATACCATTACAAAATGTAAATACAGTATTAAGGTGACTATAATCCCAATTAACATTGCAAGACCAAACCAAAAGCTCAGAGAGAAAAATTTCAGAACATGGTTCAAATACAAACATATAAGGCTTGATTTAATAATATTGGCAGTCAATCTATTTTAACTTGAATATAAAGGTGTACCAAATAAAAACTAGTTTTGAGTTGGTTTGACAACTTCTACACCAGTTGAAGAACAAGGTAGCCACTGGAATTCCTCAGAACACACTGATGGATGTTATTGCAAGTTGGGGGAGACCTGTTATAATGTCATCGGAAAGACTGGAATACAAGAAGAAGCAAAAAGGCATTCCAGCAAGCATTTCTCTTTGGTGGAGAAATCGGAAATAATATTGGTGGACAACTGTAATAGCTTAACCCCTCTGTGGATGATAGTGATAATAAGTCTTTATCGCAGCAATTAATCAAAAGTGCCGCAGGTTTTGATCTTAATGCCCTAGCACAATAGAAATATAATGTAAATATGAAGGGCAGTGTCAATCTAGGTGAAAAACAAAACTTGAATTTTGAGGGTGTTGTAAATGTGCAATTTATCAACACAATGCAGGAGCCTGTGTTTCAGGCTCAGAGAGATGAATGCTTTGATGTGAGAAAATCATTGTAGCGACTTCTATCATAACCTATGCAATATTGTATTTAATATCTGTATATAATTTATGTTTAATGTGCTTGCATCAAAACTAAATCTCTTGCTCAAAATATGATGCTTCAATGTTCTTACACCCCTATTAATATGAGGAAGAGAGGGAAAATCCATGAAAGGAGACAAGACTAAGGCTATAAGAGAAATGCCACATCACCCTCATGCAAACTAGACGAAGCATGTATACACCTAAGACCTTATCTCTTTATTACGACTAAGAGTTTAAACCTTGGATCCTTCATGCACTTGGGCCACAATTGTTAATCATAACTCTGACAAGAAGGATAGTTATCTAAAACTAAAGTGTCACAGAGAAAAAAAAGGCGAAAAAAAGAAGATTGGAAGCATTTTATGAGTGTCGGCAGAGGATCAGCACTATCTATATGCATGTTCCCATGGATCAATGATGTGTACCTCTGCATCTTCACAAATTTGCTTATGTACCCCAGGGATGCATCCCCTGTGTTTTCAGACCCTGTCCCCTATATAGGACATCTCAGAAACAAGGGGATAGGTTGAAAATGTCCCCCAGCCATCCCCAATTTGCAGAAATTTAATGAAACATCCCTAGGACACCTTTGTTTTAAAGAAAACAGCAAGGGATAGCTAGTCATACCCTGCCAAGTCAAAAAAAGCAACTTAAAAAACAACAAATTTGAGAGAAATATGGATAATGAAGAATGAAAGAATTTGAAAACCTCCTTACACTTGTTGACGTGTTTTTTATGACAACACCAACACAGAATAAAATGTCCAACAGTCACTCTATTCCCTCTTGATCAAAGTATTCCGCATGCTAAGATTGCGTGAAAGTTCATGCGTTCAACTCCAAGGTTCCTTTTATTGCGAATAGACTCAGTTGGTTGATGTGAATATGCTGGGTATTCCAAGGGGACTTACGTGAGTTGCTCATTCAGAAGAAAGGATCTTCAAATTTCGGGAAATTTGTCGATGAAGCTCGGGTTCTTAAACTAACCGGATAATGCTGAATGTAAAAGGATATAAGGATTAGGGATGCTACCATCTACTCCTAAAGGGTGGAGGACGAGGATTGGCTTAAACAATCTTCAAACCAGACTTCGCTTCGTCTCCCTTCAGACAACTTTGACAAAGCTGATGCAATCTTCAAAGGATGAATAAGATTTTCAAATTGTGATTCAACATATGCACTCCGTCACAACGATGCAAATGAACACACGAATCACAACCGAAGTTAGGTACTGATATTCCAGTTGACCACACAAGGTGAACTTACCATCAACAAGCCCGCTAGTGGTATGGATGAAAGAAGATATGCTCAAACCACAACGCCACACTCCACAATTAACAACTACTTGCATAAAATAAAGTCTACTCTACTTTATCAATTTGAATTGGAAAGACGAAAAGGCCTTGCTAGCTATTCACAACAAAAGAAACTCTTTATATTATGAAAAGTGTTCACAACAACCGTTTACAAAACTTTCAAAGGGAAAGTTTTCTTTCTTTTCCAAACTAAGCTATCTTCTAAGCTATCTCTCTATCTATTCTAACTTCTATCCTCTCTATTCTCAATCTAATGTCTACTACTTTACAAATGAGGGGGGATGCCCCTTTTATAGTTGGCCCAGTCCAACGGACGGCTCAGATTGAATTACAATGAAGGGCTCAGATTGAGCCACACATGCCCTAATTAGGGTTTTTGCCCTAAAAACCGCCACAGAGAGGAGTGGGGCAATGAATGCACAGAATATTCTCCACTCCTCTGCAGGACCCATTATCTGCAATTAATGCCCACTATCTTCTTCTAGAAGATTCTCGTCCGGGAATGTGTTCCCACTGTTCTTCTCTGCCAATTCTGTCGCGTTAGGAGGAGAGGCGAGTACGTGGTCGATATGAAAGTGATGAGCATGGAATTTTTCCCGTTCGGCCCTCCTATTGATTTGACTCCAGGACGCACTTCTTCCTTGCAACTTTCATATTTCTTTAGCCCATTGCCTTGGGCGCATTTGCCTCTTTTGCATCACGTTCTTAGTGTCTTAGCCAGATCTTCACTGTCGTTTCTTCTTTCCGAAGTTGCAACGGTTTCTAGCTTCATCAAGTCCTCATGCCTTGGCTTCAACGTTCATCCTGCAAAACAAAAGAAGAGCATCAGAACACTTTATAATCTAAATTCACTTTACTTACCCAATTTCAATGTTCTGACCACTTGATCTCCGGATCTTGATAGAGTTCACCATTTCCAGCAAAATTTTATCATGGGCCCATTGTGCTAGGGCGCATGCCATCTTGTTGTTTTCATTCTCCCACTTTAGCAATTTCATTCATTTGCCTTATCCACCTTCCTTTAGGAGCTTGGTGACTTAGATAAAATTCCACTCGTCTTGAGCTTGAATGCACTTGACCCACTCTGCTTTCCTTTTCCATGCCTTAGAAAATTTATCCCTCAGAGCCTTCGAAAATTTGTTAAACGGGTGCGAGGCCGAAATCTCTGCCAAAACAACACGAGCAAGGTGTGGAAGAACCTCAAATCATCTCCCAGTGAGAAATATCCAATACCCAGAAGAAATTTCCCCTCAGAAATCATCGTTTTAATGTGTATCCAAACGAAGGGGTACATTTAATTTTTTATTATTTTTGAAAAATAATAAAATTTACTAAGGTTTGTTTCATCTTGATTCTGGGTGCACTTCACACCTGCAGCCTCAATTTTTAAATCCTGGTGTTCCTCATATTTTTCCGAAGAATTTCCTCCAGCTTATATCACCTTGCATCTGGAAAGATTAATATTAATACATCCTCTAGGCGCATCCCTTGTCCTTGCCCTTGCCTTAGAAAATAAAAATGTCTTCAACTCCATCTTGGGCGCACTTCACAAGGCCTAGTTTATTTTATCCACCTTAGAAATTTCCTTCAAGTCTCAGCCACTTAACTTCTACCTTGAGGGCGCATTTAGCTAGGCAAGCTTCAATTTTAATGCCTTAGGCATTTTTCCTATCATCTATCAATCTCCCCAAGGTTTGGGCGTATTTTGCCTAGGGAGTTTTCATCTCCTTGCCTTAGAAAATATTTGAAGTCATCTTGTTTCACCTTGAGGGCGCAAATTTCCATGTCCCCTTTCATTTCATGGGCGCATTTCACCTTTGGAGATTTCATTCTCTAAAGTGGGCGCATTTAGGCATGTCTACTTTTACTTTCATACTTAGAATATTTTCACATCATTTCTTGGCAACTTTGGGCGCATTTTAGCTGGGTGGCTTTTGTTTTTGCCTTAGAATATTTTCGGCCTTCTACTCACCTTTGCTGGGCACATTTCCACCTTTGAGCTTTCATTTTTTTTGTGACTTAGAATACTTTCAACCCTCACTTCCCTCATGGGCGCATATAAAAGGGTATGCCGCCATTTTCATGACTTAGATAATTTCTAAGTCCCACTCTCCTCATTCTTGGCGCATCCAGCATGTGGCATTCTCATTTGTAATGCTTTAGGCGTTTTTACTCTTTCAGCAACCTTGGGCGCATTTCCACATGCAAGCTTCCATTTTGTGACTTAGAAAATTTCCATGCCTTCATTCCTTGCTTGGGCGCATTTTAGGGGGGCTACTTCCATTCTTCAAGACTTAGAAAATTTTCTAAGACTCATGCTTACCTTGGGCGCATTTGAGAGGGTCAACTTCCAGTTTTCAATCCCTTAGAATTTTTTTATGACTTTCCTCTATGACCTAGGCGCATTTGAGGGGGTGAGGAGGAATTTGCAAACACTTAGAGACTTTTTTAAACATCCTCCATGCTGAAGGTGCATTTCACCCTTGATGCTTTCGTTTTCTTACCTTAGAAATTTTCTTTGAAGTCTCCATATAGGCTGCTTGAAGTGGGCGCATTTTGCCTAGGGAGCTTTCATTTGTGCCTTAGAAACTTTTTCAAACACCTCAACTTACCTTGGGCGCATTTGGAGGGTCAAGCTTCCATTTTAAACTTAGAAACTTTTTCAAACTTCTTGCTTCTCATCTTGGGCGCATTTTGACCCATGCACTTCCATTCTTCAAGACTTAGAAATTTTTCTAAGACTCATGCTTACCTTGGGCACATTTGAGAGGGTCAACTTCCAGTTTTCAATCCCTTAGAATTTTTATCACCATCTCTTCAAGACAGGGCGCATTTAGGGGGGTCTCCAGGAATTTGCCATGCCTTAGATATTTTCTTGCTTGATATCCTTGCTTGAGGGCGCATTTAGGGGTGGCTACTTCTGTTTCATACTTAGAAAATTTTCAGGCTATCATCCTTGATGTGGGCGCATTTCCACTAGCATGCTTCCATTTTGAGTTGAGGGCGCCTTCTGATGGTGGCGCTTTTGTTTTATACTTAGAATATTTTGACCTCTTTAGCCTGCCTTCACATTCTATTTTTAGTAAGTCTCTGCTATTTTGACCTCCACAGCCCCGTCTGTCATGCATTTTACACCATGTGACCTCCTTTGCTTGGTGGACTCGTTTTCGCCTGTCCTACATGCCAACTTGCTATTTATAGTAAGCCCTTGACTTTCTGACTTCCATTGCTCCGTTTGACTTGAATTTTTCGCCAAGTGGTCCTCATCACTTGATGAACCTGTTCACACCTGCCCCTCGTGTTGACCTGCTATTTATAGCCTTGTTTTGGAGACGACTTACTATAAATAGTAAGTGCCTAGATTATGCCCAAATTTTACTAGTAGATTGCCTGAAGGATGCTGATCGCAATGGGATACCTTCGTTTCTCGAAATTCTGGCCTTTTACCCTACTTTTTAGGCATCGAAGATGGAAACCCTAATCTGACTTGCATGTGGCTCAAATGACCTTAGTTTGACTTGATTTTTGTCGCCTGCTGCTCTGCTTGTGAAACTGAAGTGTCGGGGAGCTGCTGGAGTGAACCTGCTAAAAATAGTAAGTGTCTGAAAAGTGGTCAATCGGACGTCGGATGAGTTCACATGTTACATCGCCCACGGGATCTCAAAAAACCCAGAAAAACCCAAAAAACTGGTCTGCATGCGGGCACTGGCTAAAAATAGTAAGTCCCTGAAACTTGATCTTCTCTGCTTGCATGTCATATTGTTGCAAAGCTCTCGCAAAACCCACATGGAATATCCGGACATGCATTAAAGAACTCTGCATGCAAACCCTAAAAATAGCCTCTGAAGGCTGAACTCTGAAAGTCACCATCTCGGTTTGCATGTTACACCATCGCGAAGGTCTAGAAAAACCCAGATCAATTCTCCTGTCATTTATGGGAGAATTGTATGTTGAAGCCCTGAAAATAGCTCGTGAAGCCAGAACTGCTAAAAATAGCAAGTTGTCTGAATCATCTCAAATTTCATGTGTAGGCCCTTGGAAGCTGCCTGAATGTGTTGAAGTAGTTAGAATCCTGAAATCTTGAGGAAAAGACCTTGTTTTAGGTACTTACTAAAAATAGTAAATTGTCACATTTCGGCGAAATCTCAGTGGGATCCTGCCTTGAGCCTTTTGACTGTACTGCTGTGTTCAAATGTCAATTTACCAACTTGATTTAATCTCAATCCAGCCTGAAGAACAAAACCCTAATTTCACAGACTCACTTCAGACTTAGCCAAAATTTCAAATTAGGTCAAATACAGAAACATCCCCAGAAGAACAGAGAAATAAGAGAGAGAGAGAGAGACGCAAAACCAAAGCCAAAAGACCAAAATGAAGCAAAAATAGGGGGTCCCCATCTGGCATGGGGTGATGTGTGAAAAGGTCACAACAACACTGCTCTTCTCTAGTTTGTAGCCTTTAGGTGGAAAATCTACTTGTTAACAGTTTTAGAACTAATTTGACATAGTTGTTAACAATTTCAGTACTTAAAGTGAAATATTGGACTGGCAGCTTTAAAACTGTTTGGTTTGTATACATGCTGCCTGATGGCTAAATTCTCACTCTAATTTCATGGATATAAAATAGTAGCTACCTTTGGATCTCTGTCTAGGAACAAGAACCAATATTATTACCAATCTTATTTTGTCCTCTATTCACCATTTTGTGAATTTATATGACTAGAGTAAACTTGGTATAAGAACAACATGGAATCACTGAGATACCCATAGAATGATGATTGGAAAAGAAAGACCTATCTCATTAACTAATTTATTCCTTATATTTTTAGTAAGCAAACAATTCAAAGAGGCTCCTTCATTTTGGTTAATGAATGTTCCACCTTAATGGGCTTAGATCACAATTGACTTAAGTTGTCAATATGTTAACAAACAGTGCTAAACTTAACTAATTTGTTATTGAATATAGAAAACTCAGAATGAACAGAAGGAAAAGCTTAGAGAACTCTATTTTGAACTATAAGGCAGTTCCTCATAATGACAATGACTCAGATTCAGACTCCAATTTTGATGCAGCATTAGCAGATGCTGATTATGGGTAGCAGCAAATTTTCTATGTTTTTGTCATTTTGTAGTTGAAACTTGCAGCCTTTGGACATTTTGTTGTAATTTTTAGATAATATGTACACACATTGACAATGAAAGCAATGATATTTTTTTAATTTGTGAGTCAGCTCTCAAGTGAAATCTCAATTCAGTTATAGTGTTATGTAATAAAGCCAAAATTCAATGAACTCAGATACAGAATACGGATAGAGATACAGTATCGGATACAAATACAGCCATTTTTCAAGACCTCTCATATGGGTAGGCAAGATATGACATTCATAAAAAACACTTACACATATATATATGACACAATTTTCTAAGTTATCAGAGAATTTTTTCATTACTTTAGAAGCAATATAAACATGCTAAATATTTCAAAATGTGTATATTTAAATATAGTTTTATTATTAAAACAAAATTCAAATACACTGATAGTCTGATAGAATCACATGTTATCAAAAATATCATCATTGTTCTCCTGAAATTGGAGTTCTAAATCATCAAGATTCTCTGAAGAGTTAGGATAGTTGGATTGAGTATGACCACCAACTAGATTCTCAAAACCAATGAAGATTTACTAGAGGATCCTCCTACTATGTCAGAATTCTCGACAATGGGATTGAGATGTGTCAATGCATTTATGGATATATCAATGTCACTCATCTCGGGCTATACATCACAAAGTCTACTAGGTCCATTTATGTAGTCTATGGAGAAATGAACATATACAAGGTCCTCTACTTTACTAGCTGCCAACCTATTTTGTTTCACAAAATGGATGAAGCCATATGTGCTCCAATTCCTCTCAGATGCAAAGAACTTGAAACCTGTAAAAAAATGATATTATATAATTATGTTACAAAGACACATGCAATCAAATAAAATAAAAAATAAGAAATAATTTAAATTAGAATATAATTCATATAATATTAAACCTGCAATAGAAGTTTGATAGCTAGTTTTTGCAAATGTTTGGTCATTGTACCATGGAAGTTCCACCACTTGACAAGGTCCATTTCTTTTTTATCTACCATTGCTTAAACATCTGTATAAGTTTCCTCAAAGGATACAAAATTCCCAAACTCATCTCAAATCTCCGCAACAACTCTAGGATTTGTAAACATTTTTTTGAAAGGTTTTTTATATTTGCATCTCAACATCCATATTTAGTGTTGTCCTATCTAGCAATGCCAACATATCAACATGGTAGTACTTGGGATTCAAAGCATATGCCAAAAGTTGCAAAGGAGTTGTCTTTTTATTCCATCTCTTCTTGATTACCTCATATATTTGCTTACAAAAAAAACCAGTGGGGTCTTGCTCTTTTGCTATAATAATGCGTCTAACCTACTCCACCATTGTATCTATGCAATCATAGATATCACCCAATATTGGCTTATTAGTGTCACAACAAAAACTGAGGGTGTAGATCGGTTCAATGAAAGAGAGCAAGTAGTCACCTTGAACCCATCAATCATCATCAAGAATTAGTGTTCTGATATTTGCTCTATTTGTTTGAGATTGCCTCCAAACTACCCAAATATCACCAATCACCATACTTTTCAAGGCTTGTTTCACCTCCACAAGCCTTTTAAGAACAATGTAGTGTGTGGAAACACAAGTATCAACCACCTTCAATTAAAAATTATTTTGTAAAAAACATAAAAAAATCATATATTTCAAAAAAATGATATATTTTTATCAGTGTTACCCTGAGTTTCCGAGACGGGGATGGTAGGGGACGGCGAGACGAGTCTCCAAGTCCCCGATTTTTCAAGCCAATTTTGGGGATGGCTAGGGGACAACTATATAAAATATAGGAAAATTTTAAATATATAGGGGAAATTTTAAATATTCATATGAAAACATGGATAAAGCATGCATATATACATTATAGAAGCTTAGCATATAACATTTGTGTTAAAAATTCATTGTCAATACTCAATATGCATTCAAAATTCAGAATTCATTGTCAATATGCATGTGATATTAAACAATAACATACAGGTTATAAACGTATAACAAAATGCCCAAAGGCTACATTGCTGCCATATAGTTTTTTTTTCAATTATGATATGAAAATCAAAATAAAAAACATAGAGTACACTGTTGTCGTCCCCTGGCCATCCCCTGTCCCTAGGACGGGGACGAGGGGGATTTAGACCCGGGGATGCGTCCTCGGGTAACACTGATTTAAATATTTTTGATGCAAAAGAAAACTTACCCTTTAGCAACTCCAACTTAGCATATTGTCTATAAATGGCCTACAACATGTGATGATTACAAATGAACATTTGAATTTCTTTGGCTTCTTCATTTTATTTTTTGTATCCACTAAATATTGCCAATTTTTTGTAGCATTAAGTTCAAAGAATGAACTGCACAAAGAGTCCACCAGATGTTTGGAAATCTTGCTTCCACAACCAACCCTGCTCCTCTACATACTTTTGCATCATTTGTGATCACTTGAACAACATTTTTTGGACCCACAGACTCAATTTTTTCAATTAGAATATTGGTAATAAATTAGGCATCTTTTTCATTAGCCTTGCATTCCACTGCTTCCAAAAACATTGCCCCTATGGGCTCATTGCAATCACATTGATCAGTAGCCTATTTCGAGCATCCTTCCATCCATCACAAATGATAGAAACCCTTGAAATTTTCCATGAAGCTAAATCACTTACAATTGTCTATCAATAATGTCGACAAAAGGGTGGCACAAACCTTCTTGTAGCCTAGACCTTTGTATCCTTTCGGTGCCTCATTAATTGACTTGATCATCTCTTGCCAATATGAAGAGCACACCACATTAAATGAAATCCCATTTGCATACAAGAAATGAGCAATATTTTGATATGTATCCTCTCAACTTTGCAAATTAAATGTTTTTTAAGGAGGTCCTAAATTGATCCTCTTGTGACTTGTAAATGTTCTTGAAGTTGATTTTAGATGCAAAGGGGGTCTATTTAGACTTAGAATTGACTTTTGTTTTGATGCTTGAACACAATTATTAACTTCATCTTGTTGTTTTTGATATTTTGCAATTTTTTTCAGCCAATACCCCTTCCCTGAACGGCCATCAACATTTGGACTAGGACATACAACATACCCTTTCCTTGTTATGTGGAAAAGGTGCCCACAAACCCTAGTATAGGAACCTTTGTATTCTTTTAGACACTCATGACATGTCCATTTATAACCTCCACCACTTTGAATTTTGTCAAGAATGATGACATATTTCCACAATGGAGATCTAGGGTCCAATTTGATCCACATGTCGTTCTCTAATGTTTTGTCATTGGATGACGATGATGCCATGATTAATATCTTGCAATAATTAAATTTTTTAAAAAACTATAAAACATAAATATTATAAATTGAATATAAAACACAAATTATTCAATAAATTGATTTAAATATCTAACTTTAATAATTTAATATATATTTAATATTTTCACTTTAATTTTACGAAAATATACAAACTAGGAATCTATAATTATATTCACAATAACTTCCAAATTTAAACCTAAATTTATTATTAATTTAAAATAAAGTAAATATATTAATAATAAAGAAAAATCAAATAAATATATAATATAACTATTATTAGATTCATCAAAAATTATAAATTTATAATACATTATAATTTATTATGAAGAAAATAAAAAATAAATATAAATAAAATATTCAATAGCTTTTAGTTTTCCTACAATAAATCAATTGTTTACAAAATTGCATGTATTACTTTAAAATTTATAGATTTACACATTCAAAAATCAAAACTAATAAATTTCACTCAATAAAATTATTTCAAATTAAATTTCACAATTTAAAATTGAAATTATTCCAAATCAAATTTACATTTATTTAAAAAAACTTAAATCTAAATTATTTGTAAAACATTTTATTTAAATATTCTTCTATTATTTATAGGAATATTAATTATTTACTATATTTACAACCACTTAAATTTAATCTTTCACTATCAAAAATTTAAATATTTAAATACAACTATCAAATTGTATACAACATAATTATAATATTTTTAATACATTACAAACAATATTAAATCTAATATGAAGGGGATCTGAGGAGATATTATGAAGGGGATCAAAATAAGTTTTTCATTCAATTGTTTAACTTTAGAAAATTGTTTAACTTCCTAAAATTTTATGGAGAAGCATGGACAGCTTAAACAACAACGTAGGAATTGAATACACAAGTGAGCAAGTGATAAAAATTAAAATTAAATCCCTATCCACAAACCATCCATACTCGGCTCTAAAAATGCAACAAAATGCAATCGCCCAACCACAAACAGACCAACACTCAAATAAGAAATAAAAAACATGGCGTTGAACATAATCAACATCTTTGGTGAAGAAATCATACTAATGGAGTGAAGTAGCTCCTCCCTAACATCGCACTGGTACCACAAAAAAACCCAATCGCTCCTCAAGAAAGGTATAAAAAATCTCGCAAGTGGTAAGGCTCAAGACATTGATGGGCTGCAAGCTGAATTCTGAAAGTGGGGTTGTGAGCTCCTCACACCTCATATCAAATACCTCTTTAATAACATTACTCAAAATGGCTTTCTGACTGAATGGACTACCAGTGTGGTCATTCCCTTACACAAAAGTGGGGATATCAATAATCCTTCTAACTATCGTACTATCATGGTCAATCCTCTGCTTGGTAAACTATATGGGAGCATGTTAGAGCGCAGAATCAGGAATTGGGCTGAAAAAGAAGGTAAAAGGGCAAAAGGGCAGGCTGGTTTCAGGCCAAAGCATTCCACCATAGATCACTGTATCACACTTAGACACTTCGTTGAGAAAGCTTGGGACACTCAAGGGGGTGAAGCATTTTGTTGTTTCGTCGATTTCAAAAAGCCTTTGACACGGTGCCTCGGGACAAGCTTTGGAACAGAATGGAGGAACTGGGTATCCCTGATGATCTTAGAGCGGCAGTTCATAAACTTTATGAGAAAGTTAGAGCTAAAATTAGAACAAAAGATGGTATGTCTGAATGCTTTGGTAGTGACATTGGGGTCAAGCAAGGCTGTCCCTTGTCTCCCACGTTGTTTGGCTTATATATTGATAAGCTTGAAGAATGGTTAAACAAAATTGTTGGAGAGGGTATTCATCTAGCTAGTTATGTGGTGAAGTTACTTTTATACGTGGATGATCTTATCTTAATTGCAAAATATGCTCTTGGTTTGAGAGAGCATTTAAAGGCTCTCGAACTTTTTTGCCAAGAGGTTGGAATGCAAGTTAACACCAGCAAAACCAAAATCATGATCTTTTTTTTGAAAAGGAAGAAGCAACAGTTTAATTTCATTTTTGAAGGCAACTCTTTGGAGGTGGTGGAAGAATACAAGCATTTGGGTATTGATTTTCATAACAGGCTCAGTTGGGAGACTTGCAGAGCGAAAAGGATTCAAGGTGGTTGGAGGGCGTCCTATTTACTGCAGAACAAATGTAGGACAACGGAGCCATGGGATTGGAAAACAAAGAAAACCCTTTTTGGTTTGTTGGTGGCGTCGGTTGTCCTCTATGGGTGTGAGGTTTGGGGGGGTAGCATGTCAAACCACAAGTGGAGGCAAGTTGAAAGAATTAAAAAGCATTTGATCACTACTAGCATCAAAGTCAAATCCTCGATTCCATATGAGATTCTCTTGGCTGAAACTAGTACTTTCCCGTTGGAGGCATCCGCAATCATTCGGTTAATAAATTACTTAAAAAAAGTTGAGAACATGGAGACACATCGATGGCCCAAAATGGTGGTTGGGGAGGAGCTAAACCGCAGAAAGAAAACTTGGATGAAGCAAAATAGCAAATGGTTGAGCAAATGGAACATTAAGCTGCATGAGTGCCCCAACACGAATGCTGAGATAAAAAGGTATGTGCTAGAAAAGTTTAGGTGTGCTATGTGGACTAAGCAAGTTGGTCGTAAAAAGACACATTATATCCGGGAGTTCAACCCCACGTGGGAGCACGATGAGAAAGACTACCTAAAGGTTGCAATTAAAGGCAAGGCTAGGATTTTGATCGCTCAGTTGAGAACTGGGTCGCACCATCTTCGATGTGAAACTGGTAGGTGGGTTGTCCCCAAGGAAGCCTAGGAACAAAGAGCTTGTATTTTTTGCAGCAAAGGGGTCGTGGAGATTGAATGGCACTTCATCATTGAGTGTGTTGCTTATGCTGATATCCGTGTCCAGTATGCAGACAATTTGAAGGTGCACAATATAAATGAGCTCTTTAAGGAGACTAGGCTCCTCAAAACTGTTGGTTGTTTGGTCAAGATCTTTACGAGGAGGGCGGACATGGAAAAGAACTTGAAAGTGGTTAAAGTTCCGACGTTGGGTCCCATAGACCGATGGTCTTGTGGACGTCATTAAAATCCATTCATTCATTCATTCCTCCCTAGCGTCACACTAGTACCATGAAAAAACCTCGAAAAAATCCCACGAAAAAAATCCCTCAAAAAATATGAATGTTGTACAAATGCATTCTCGTAGGGTTATTCATAAGTTTAAAAAAAAATAAAAAATCAGTTTTCTTTTTATAATTTTAGAATTATACTACAGTTATGTTCAAATTCAAAGATATTTTTTGGGTAGCTATTCCCCTACGAATCCAACATGGTTGAAATCAATGAATTTTTTAAACACGTGTTGGCACGATATCCGCATCCTATCAATGTCATACCCTATCTGTACATGTTTTAGGTATGGCGGTATGCATACTTAGGGAGGGAGGGTTGGCATATCAAACGACCTTGAATAAAGCTCTATAACATATATGATGAATGTCTCATCAATGTATCACATGAATATTTAAAATTTTCTAGTCTTAAATTCTCCCTATATCTTTAATAGTTGGCTCATAACAAAAGTCTAGGGATTGATGGGTTATCAATAGAATTTTACCAAACCTTATGGCAGCATATTAAAGACAATTTTTACCAAGTTTATTTGGAAGTTGTGAGGCAAGGTTTATTGGGGCCAGCTATTAATAAAGGTTTAATTAAGTTCCTTCTGAAAGGGAAGAATTCAAATCTTATTTTTGGGTGGCCAATTACTCTACTCAACTCTTCGTACAAAATTATTGCTAAAGCTTAGCCACTAGGATTAAACCAATGGTTAAGGAGATAGTTAGGCCTGAGCAAACTGGGTTTCTTGGCGGTAGATTTATACTTGACAATTTAATTCTGGCCTGGGAGACTAGCGAATGGGCTCAGCAATCAAATCAGAATGCTTTGTTGGTTAAGCTTGATTTTGATAAAGCTTATGACAGGATACGATGGGGGTTTATTATAAGGATGTTGTAGTGGCTAGGATTCGGTCCTAAGATATGTAAACATGTTAATATGCTTTTTACTGATGCGAATGCTCAGCTGGTGATTAATAGTACCTTGTCTAATACTTTTTTCTTCCAACGCTCAATTAGACAAGGGTGTCTTTTATCACCATTCCTTTATGTTCTTATATCTGATGCTCTTAGGTATCTTCTTCATAAATATAATCAAATGAATTTGATTAAAGGTATCTCTATCCCCAACAATGCGGTTGTTATAGATTCACATTTTGTTGATGATAGTTTGCTCTTTATTCAGAATTTTGAATCAGAAATTAAGAATGTTATAGAGGTTTTAGATTGTATTGCGAGGTTTCAGGGTCAAAATTAGCTCATCATAAAACTGAATTTATAATGCTTCAATCTGATCCAGTTCTTGAATGGATTCCTACATAATGGAAACAGATTAAACATGGACAGATCACTAGATATCTTGGTATTCCTTTTGGACTAGGGGTTACACTTCATGATATATGGAATTGGTTCAACAAATTGAAGAACAAAATCCTTAATTGGGGGAATCAATTCTTATCATTAGCAGGAAAAATACAGGTGATAAATCGAATATTTTTGGCTTCTCCTATCTACTATTCTTCATGTTGGATGTCGTCTAGGAAAGGCTATGAAGATCTGATTAAACTTACTTGGCAGTTTCTATGGACTAATTGGGATGGCAAAAAGGGTTTTAGGGCCTTTTCATGGCTGCATTGTATTCAACCAAAGAACAAGGGAGGTTTGGGCCTCCTAGATCCTAGGACTCAAGGGGTGTGCTTATCTACTAAATGGATAGTAAGAGTTATGTCTGGTAATGAACCATGAAAATTTTTGGTAAGACATCGTATTGCTCTTGCTATGGCTAATAACAAATGGCAGAATGTGGGATGGCAGGATAAAATTTTGTTTGTTCCTTTTTTTCATGTGAAAGGTTCTTTCCCATTGCAATCCATCTGGAAGGCTTGGCAACAAGTCTGTAAATTTTTGTATTGGCAAGAAGGCTCTTTGCAACATGGCTTCAACTTTGCTAGCTCTTCCATTTGGTGGAATAAGCTTGTGCAATATCATGGACAGCCTCTTGCTATCACCTTCCTTCGGCAATCTCATTATCTTTTTAATAAAGGGGAGCAAAAATTTGGAGACCTTTGGGACCTTTCCTCCCTTGACTAGATCAGCTGGCAAGAGGCCAAGCATGCTTTTAATTTAACTAACAGGTTTAAAGGTTTTATGGTTTTCTTGAATGCACTAGTTCCTGTAGAGCTCCTTATGAAAATTTGTACTCCTCTACAGTGTAACTTTTTCAAGGATTGGCGTTGGCTTGGCAATTACCCTTTCTTTTGTTTCCCTTTGAAGAAAATTTACTTTGAACTCCTGCCTAGCATGAATTTAAACCTGAGACTTAACAAGAAATGGCATTGTAAATTTTCAGAATAGCAATGGAGACTACTAAGTGCTCAAGTTTGGAAGTCTAAGGCAAAAGCAAATGCCCAAATTTTGGCCTAGAAAATCTTGCATCATAAATTGTCTGTAGGGGATAACATAAAATATTTAAAGACACAAGCTGCCAGGTGACCTTTTTGTCAACACAAAGAAAACTTGAAACATATCTTTTGGGACTATTATAGAGCTAAACAAAACTGGAATATTGTTTTCGATCACCTATCTGCTATCTTTGATCATGCTTTACGATGGAAAGAGGTTATGTTTGGTATTAGCTTTCATAAAAATATAATTGCTGATTCTATGAGACAATGTATTTTGCTTCACTTGTGGAAAAGTAGATGTTCGGCTATGTTTGCCAATCATATTTTGCATCAGCAAACAGACATTCAAAAGTTTTACTCAAAAATGGCATTTCAATTTATTTTTCTCTGTTCTTAGCTAAGGAAGGAGTGAAAAGGAAATGCAGATTATAATCAACAGCTGGACGTGATCAAATACTAGTTTCTACATCTCCATGAAGGGGATTTTCGTTGTGCCAAACAGCTGCAATTTTTTTTTCAAGTTTGATTTGTAATTTTACGTTGGTACTGTGTGTTTTATGTCAAGTGATCTGCTGGTTGCTACAGCCTTTTGGTTATTACTGTTTGTAATGGTTATATGAACTCCTTGTGAGTTGTACTCTTGCAATTCTAGTGCTGCTTTGTTCTTTCCTTCACAATCCACCTTTTGAACTGCATTTTTTTTTCTCTTCATTGTATTTATCAGCTTTGTTCAATAAAAATAAATAAAAAATAGTTGTCTCCTAAACAATGGCCTTCTAAAAAGGCAGCAGCTATCCAACCTGCACAGGGGCATGGATATGTATATGTATAGTTATTTGCAAATATTACTATTAGTGTGTCCAAATATTTTGTAAGGGATTTTGGACTTAAGAATATAGTATGTTTTGGAGACTCATCAATATTATTTAGAAGTCATTTAAATTTGATTTTTAATAATATGTTTTTTTATTGTAATATTTATATATAAAATAAAAGAATATTTTTATGTTTAATAATTTTGAAAATGATTTAAATTATTTGAAAGTTTAAATTATTTGAATAGTATTTAGATTTAATTTTTTAATTATTTTTATATTTAATATTATTTTTATAATTTTGATTTGAATATGTATTTGTATTTAGAGTTAATAATATTATTTTAAAAATGTTAATATTATCTTTAAATTATTTGTATGTCTATTACAAATTTATATTTTTCTTTAAATATTTTTTATATTTAACAATATTTTAAAGGAGACTTATTATTTAAATTGTGCTTGCATTTAATTTTTTAATTATTTATATATTTAATATATTTTTTAATAATTCTGATTTGAATTGTGTTTGTATTTATAGTTAATAATATTATTTTTAAAATATTAATATTTTCTTTAAATTATTTGTATTTGTATGTTTACTACAAATTTATATTCTTCTTTAAATAATTTTTATGTTTGATAAATCTTTTACAGGAGTCTTAAAAATAATTTTTATAATTTTTCAATTTAAATTATATTTAATGTCTAGTTTTTTATATAATTTATTTATATGTTGACTAAAATATTACATTCCTAACTGATTATTTAAATGCTTAATAATTTTGGGAAAATAATTTAAATTTAACCACATATTACATTCCCTAACTAAATTATTTATATGCTTACTATAAACTATTTTAATTTACTTTTGAGTGCTTACACTACTCTTTAAATTATTATTTTATTTGTTTTTTAAGAGCTTGAGTCTTTATTTAAATTATTTATATGTTTAATAAATTTGTAAAATTAATTTAAATTTAGTTTTTACTAAATGGTTTCCATGAACCTTAAGGTTTTATGTCATTCAATGATTTACTCTTTATAATTTTTTCCAAAGAGGTTGTATACTTGCTTCAAGAATACAGGTCAACAAAATTTTAAAAAATATAACATAACAACGTAGGTACTTGTCATTAGTTTTTCTTATACTACAAAAATTTTTTAACAAAGTTCTAGAGGAATGGGCATAGTTTCTTCTACCTTTCTTTATTTTATGTATATTTCTTTACCTTTGATTTTTTTCATATCACAAATATTTTCAACAAAATTCTACACAAATGGACATGATTTACTCTAACTTTATTTATATTGTGGGTATTTCTTTGCCTCTAATTTTTATTATACTAAAAATGTTTTCAACAAAATTCTAGAGAAATGGATATAGTTTCTTTTACCTTTGTTTATAATGTGCATACTTTCAACAAAATAGAAACAATTTTGAAGTATCAAAACTCTAGGCCCACATTTCTTCTTCAAAAAACTAAAGGAAGTTGTTAAATCATCAAAAGATGAAATTTTATTTTTATTTGTATAAAATGTTCTATTGAGATAGTATGAGGTTAAGGTTATCACTCTCAAGGATTGCTACTTTAAGCTAGAGTAATAGAGTTAGGAAAACATTTTCACAATTTAAACAAGGGTTTCAGATCAATTAAAAAATTATTAAACATATAAATAATTTAAATAAAGACACAAGCCCCTTAAAAAAGAAAAGAAAATAATAATTTAAAGAGTAGTATAAGCACTCAAAAGTAAATTAAAATAGTTTATAGAATCAATTTTATGTCACTTTTAAAAATTATTAAGAGGAGAAATCATTTTATAGTAAGCATATAAATAATTACTCAGCAAATTTAATTTGATATTTTGGTGAAGCTAGCTTTATGTTTAAATAAGAATGGGATAAAGATTAATTTATTCACCTTGATAACTTTTTTTAATTTGAAGAACTATTTTTAGAAGTAGGTTTTATTATTGCATGAATAAAATAATAAATTATACATAAATATATAATATATATTATATTTTAAAAAAAAAAAACCATAGAATAGTAAAAATAGTAATTTTTAAAAAATTGTTATGTAATATGAAGTGTTTTTCAGGTACTCTTTAATAAAATAAGGGAATAGGGTTGAACTGTGCATAGCCGTCGATGATGATTAACTATGAAAAACATAAGAAATTACACATTAAAATAAACAAAACACTTTAAAATCTTGACAGTTGCGATTTTACTGTTTATTCAACAATAATGTAAAGATTGATCCCCCGATCATAGGGGCTTAGCAACGGCATAGTAGCCGGCAACTAGCTCATTACTGATGGTAGTGGAAACCGTTTAAATGCTATTAAAGCCGCTTTCCTTGGTGCATTCCGTTCCAACAAAATATAATCACCACCGTCAATTATTTACATCTTGGAATATTCTCGCTTTAAATAGAAATATGAAATCTATGATGAGTCTAACTTTATCATATAATAAATATTAATATAAATATAGAATAATACAATAAAAATATAAATATAGTATAATATAATATAATATAATATATATAATATAATAATAGTAAATATATAATAAAATTAATATAATATAACATAATAACATTAGTATAATAATAAAAATATAACACTATAATAGTAAATACATAACAAAAAAATAATAATATAATACTAACAATATATAATACCTAATCCAATCATTAATATAATAATAATGTAACATAATGCAAACTTGATATATTAATAAAATTAATATAATATAATAGTAAATATATAAAACTAATAAACAAATATATAATAAAAACTAAATTAATAGTAATAATGTAATATTATAAAAAATATTAATAATAATATATCAACAAAATCATTTCTTATATGACCAACCAATTTGATCTTATGTATTGCACAAATGTATGAAAAAAATTAAATCATTTTCTTCCTAATTAACCTTTCATACCTCTTCGGGGCGTACCCATTGCACACCAAAGTGTGATTGCTAGTTAAGTCTAAAGTAAAATAATATAATACATTGAAAACTAAAAAAAATAGAGTTAATATGTATTTTATATTTTTGAAAAGAGTGTATAAGATCAAAAAAAAAATTAAAAATAGTTTATATTTAAAATTTAAGAAGACCAATGTTAAAGAAGAATATAAATTTGTAGTAAACATACAAATACAAATAATCTATTGACTATATTAATATTTTTTTAAATAATATTATTAACTATAAATACAAATACAATTCAAATCAAAATTAAAAAATTAAAAATAATTAAAAATTTAAATACAAGCACAATTCAAATAATAAGTCTTTTTAAAAGATTGTTAAATATAAAAAGATTTTTAAAAATATATAAATTTGTAATAGGCATACAAATAATTTAAAGATAATATTAATATTTTTTAAATAATATTATTAACAATAAATATAACTAGCTTATCTATCTTAATATATTAATCTATATATTAATCTTAAGGTAGTAGCATCCACAATTGTTGCATGTAAAATATTACTTTAGCATGTGTTTGAAAAAAGTTTTTTTATTCTTTGCAAATATTGATGAGAAATTTCACATTAAATCAAAACAATAATCTTCATGCTATGTTTAATAGAAGAATGATATCCAATAATGTATTCATTACACAAACTTATTGTGCTTCCAAAGATTTGAGTCTTTCTTCCTCAGCTCTCCTTTTGGTGAGTTACTTCCCTATTTTCATTTTTTCATAGCGATCGTATGAAAATGGTGGTGAGATTATGAGTCCATCCAAGGATTTAACACGTGAAATAGCAACAAATGTCAACACTATACCCTCAAACTTATGACCTAAACCTTGAACATTGTCCCTCAACACTATACTTTAGCCCTCAATCCTAAACCCTCAACCCTCAATCCATACCCTCAATTTTTAACCCTACACCCTCAACCTTGAACATTCTCCCTCAACACTATACTTGAACCCTAAACTATACATAGACAACCCTTCAACCTTATACCATAAACCTTAAATTGTACAACTTCAAGCCTTAACCCTAATCCCTCAAACCTCAACCCTGAACCTAAACCCTACAACCTCAACCCTCATCCTTGTACCCTATACGCTATGCACTTAACCTTAAACACTCAACCTTGAACATTATCCTTCAATTGCAAACCCTTAACCTTCAACCTTATACCCTCTACCCTATAACCTCAACACTCAACCCTAATCATTGAACCCTTAAACCATAATATCTACACCCTTAAACCCTCAACCCTTAAACCCTTAATCCCTCAACCCTCTACCCTAATCCCTCAACCCTTAGACCCTCAAACCTTAAGCCCTTAATCCCTCAACACTTAAACCCTCTACCCTAATCCCTCAACCCTTAAGCCTTTAATCCCTCAATCCTTAAACCCTTAATCCCTCAACTCTAAAGCCCTTAATCCCTCAACTCTTAACCTTAAACCCTTAATACCTCAACCCTTAAACCTTAATCCCTCAACCCTCAACCTTAAACCTTTAACCCCTTAATCCCTCAACACTCAACCCTATACATTGGACGCTCAAACAAATCCCTAAATCCTATACCCTCAACCCTATACCTTTAAACCCTTAATCCCTCAACCCTCAACCTTATAAATTGGACCCTCAACTTTAATCCCTCAATCTTATACCCTCAACCCTATACCCACAACCCACAACCTTCAACCCCTTAATCCCTCAACCCTCTACCCTATACATTGGACCCTCAACCCTAATCTCTCAATCCTATACCCTCAACCCTAATCCCTCAACCCTTAAACCCCCAACCCCTTAATCCACCAACCCTCAACCCTATATCCGCAACCCTTAAACCCTTAAACCATTAATTTCTCAACCTTCTACCCTAATCCCTCAACCCTCAACCCCTTAATCCCTCATTTTTCTTCTTCTCTTTATGTATTATTCATTTGTTCACATCATTGTCTCATGTCATTTCAAGCATATTCTCTTCGTTGTTCATCATTTTAAAAATTTAATCTTGGGCGAGACATTCTAAACAATTATATAATAAATTTAATTAGACAAAATTATACACGAAAAATTAATACAAATTATCCCAACAATTATGTCACAAAATTAATATAAATTAAATTCAATGAATCTTATTTATTTATAATATATATTATATTATTTCACGTATAAAAATATATTTAATATATTCTTTAAACCTCTTAATAAAGATATGAGTGTCTTTAAAAAACTATTCAAAAATAAAATAAAAATTAAAAAAGTATTATAAATATGAGAAATTTTAATATACACTAGTTTCATAAAAAATATATATCACAAAATGAATACATATTAACTGATAAATCTTATTTATTTATAATTAATAATTTAATCTTCTTAATAAAAAAATATCTTTAAAAAACAATTCAAAAATAAAATATATGCAAACTATTTTCTAATAATTTCATAATAAAATAGCAAATATGATTTATATATTAGAATTTACTTTTTTACCTTTACAAAAAATTGAAAAATATACAAGTCATACAAAATAAAATTATTTTATTTATTTAAAAACTTTTGTAAATGATAGAAAGTAAAAATTGAAGTAAAATTATATTTATGACTTACAGATTAAAATTTACTTTTTTTTATATTTAATTTTTTGAAAAATATACAAATCATAAAAAGTAAAATGATAGAAAGTAAAAATTAAATGTATGCTGCACACTCTCTCAATTCGTAAAATTTATTAATTGCTCCACAACTCATTTTAGTTTTATTTTTGTAAATGCTTAATTATTTCTTCCTTTCTCTCTATTTATATAAATATTTTTGGGTGGCAGGATTCATTTTTATTTAATTTATATTTGTCGGCTATTTATTTATTGTTTCATATACTTTTTCATTATTATTAATTAATACATGTCGGCATTTAATATATTTTAATATGTGGTGAGTTGTTTTTGTTAACACGCACATTTCGCTCCGTGTTGCCACTCTAGGTTACGCCTCTCAACGTAAATACACATTCAAATCAAAATTATAAAAATAATTGAAAAATTAAATCTAAATACAATTCAAATAATTTAAACTTTCAAATAATTTAAATTATTTTCAGAATTATTATACATAAAAATATTTTTTTATTTTATATATAAATATTACAATGAAAAAACATATTATTAAAAATGAAATTTAAATGACTTCTAAATAATATTGATGAGTCTCCAAAACATACTATATTCTTAAGTCCAAAAACCCTTGCAAAATATTTGGACACACTAATAGTAATATTTGCAAATATATATATATATATATATAGTTATATATAGTTATAGTTATGTCTGTTGTACAAATTGTTCGAAAAATAAAAAACTCTATCATGCAAATGCGCCCCCCTAGTACTTGTTGTCCCCATCCTAGAAACTTGGTGTAACATAAAAATTGGGATTCTATTGAGTAATAGAGGTGAAGATTGAATCCCTGGCACACATTAGCCACCTTTTTCAATTATAACCAAAACAAAGCAGCTAGCTATCTAAAACTATGTATCAAACTTAGAAATTTTGGTAGAAAGGAGTAGTGTGCAGAAGCATTGTTTATCTACAAGTTCAAACAGATCAATAATGTGTATCAATAACTGTCATGTCCCAAAAATTTGCAACTCTAAAAATATAAAGTATTGAGATGTATAATAAGTAAATTAAATAAATAACAATACAAATATTAAAAATATAAATATAAATATCAACCATTTAAATAAATATATTCACAATAAATTCAATTTATAAATATAATAATAAAATGAGAAATAAATAAAATTATTAATATGAAATATAAAATAATATATATTGAAAGGGAGAGGCTGCGATCCATATTAAGCTATAATATCTCCAGCCAACGAATTAATATTATTGGAGAGCAACGATTATACCATGCAACAATATAACCATGACTTCGGCAGTAGTTAATAAAAGGCAGATTTAAGTTATTAAGGAGAGCATCCATTCAAAGAAATCAGCGATCAATAATCAAACAATAGTTAGTTTAAATAAAAGACATGACCATTCCAATGGCCGCCTCAAAGGAACAAGACAGAATATATATAGAACAAAATTCAGAACAAGACAAAGGAGGGGAGAAGGATCGGCACTTAGAAAGGCAACACTATAGAATAGAGAATCGAATAAGTAAGAAAGTCTAATATCTTTGGAGGGCAGCAGCAATACATTAACAGTAAGTTAAATATAATAATATAAAGATATAATATTATATTTATATATATAGATATATGTATTCATAACAAGAAATTATTGTAAATTGAAATTAGTTAAAAATAATAATATATATATAAATTTATATAGAAAATGTATTATAAAATCATGTGTATATATATATATATATGGGTAAGTCAATAGGAAAATCACTTGTGAATATACAATAACGATACTTGCTGCAATTATTAAGTCTTATAAGTAATGATGTCTTTTTACTATAAGCATAAGCATAAGGAGGTGAATAAGGAATCAGAAAACGTGAAGAGATACTACTCGGATGATGTACTCACTTAGCAATAATATTTAGCATATTTTGAATATAATAAATAGATTTTGTTAATCTGATTATTGGTGTAATGCTTTCTTTAGTATTATCATGATGATAATGATGTTGATATTAACTTAAAGAATCAGTAATAAATGCAAATGTATTTGATTGCTAAAAGATTGTCTTCTAAGTGTTTGCAAGCCTACTAAGGAGGAAGGGCCTGAGAAAAGTGGTGTCTGAGAAAAGTGGTGCCTAAAAACCCCATTTAACAATCTGTTGCAGCCATGGAGGGGTGGGAGTCCCACTTAACAATCCGTTGCGGCCATGAAGGGGTGGTAGGCCCGGAACCACTTGTAAACTCCGCTAGCTTCCCCTAGTATGTTAAGTGTCTTCCGAGGTAATGACACGAGTGGAGAAAGCAGGTACAAGTGTTTCCTCTAAGCACGCCACTCTGAGACATTCATTCCGCTTGGGGGCAAGGGGTGGGTTGACCTGATAGGACACTTGTGGGTGATCCCACAATAGTGATTTACAATTTTTGGCCAAATTGGACACTAAAATTATTATTTTTAACTAGTTCTTCACATTTGGGCACCTATAGCGGCTAAACTGTGAGGAATTTGAAAATGATGCAAACTAGAGTCTTATCACATTTTGTCTGTAGATTCTAAAAATATTTTTTTCAAAATTTTTGGAATCAGATTGCACTTCTTTTTCCATCTCCCACAAAAACTGGTTTTCAGACATAGGCAGACTGTATACAACATAACTTTTTATGTATGTATCGAAATTCATTTTTTTTTTAATGGATCAAAGACATCAATACCCAACACGAACATATTTTTTAAAATTTTATTTTTATAATTTGTTATTTTTCCACATGTGCAGAACAAAGAACTTCATTTTCAATAAAAAACCTATGTTTAATAAAACTAAAAAAACAAATACATAATAAAACCGAAACATATTAAAATTATATTTTTTGGATAGCTCGTTCTGAGGACTATCATAATCATTTCAAATAAATTTTAAATGAATTCATTTGATCCCCCAAAAGGTAAATCAGAAGTAATTTTTTATCAACATTTTGATAGGTGTAAAGGAGACTCATTTATAGGTATGGTTTAAAACTAACAAGGTTCTATCCAGGGGTGTTTGATCTAAGGTGGTTTGATCAAACCCTCTTCAATTGTAATCCTTAAAATGGAACTTTTTAAGGCTTAAATCATTATATTTTCTAAAAATATGTGATTTCAACAAAAATTAGTTCTTTTCAGAAATTGTAAACCAGTTTTGTGGGATAACCCTTGTGCTCTTGGGATTAGACGGATAGCTTCGGGCGGATCTACCCATGCCACTCATATGTCTATTATTGGTTTGTGATTATATTTATATTTGGATATCTAGATATTAATGCTAATAGATATATGTACATGTGAAAATATTAAATACAGATTTCAAGAGAGAACATTCATTTGAAAAAGAAGAAACCCTAAATCTAATCAACAAGTGAATTCTAGGGCAAAGTCGGGTAAGGGACATTACAATAACCATCACAAATTGGATTCTATAAAGAGACAAAGGTGAACCAAACACCTAAATTTGACCCAATAGGTTTTTGAAAATTGCTATAGCTTATCCAATCTAGTTACATAAAAATTGATGAGGTGAACCACATTAGGGAAGCTTGAACTTGCAAGTCACCACTAGAGCTTAAAACATCACACCAACATCATTGGATGATATCACTTTCAATCAGATCATAGTTGGAAAACTCGGACTCGCCGCGGACTCGGCAGCCCAAAAATATGACTTGGACTCGGGACTCGGGACGGACTCGGGAAAAGACTCAGCAAGGACTCGGCAAAAAAAAAAACCGTAGTTTTACAAAAAAAACAAGAACAAATTAATGCATTTAGAGAATATAAGAGCTTAATTTGATTATCAAACACTCATAATTCAAAGATTACACATGTCATATGATCATCAAACACTCAATAATTGAAATTTAATCATTCATAGTCATCAAATACTCATAGTTTCACTTTCAATGTATAACATCATAAGTTTATAAATGTTTACATATAATCATGTCAAAAAGAGGAAAACATTAACAACCACATATAATCTACATCTTCCTCTTTCCCCTCCCAATGGTACTCAATTTTGGAGGCCTAGAACTAGAAGGTGCCCGTGTTGTAGTATGCAAACGAGGACTAGGAGATCGAGCAGGGGAAAAATGATATTCAAATGTGTCTTCGTTGTCCTCCATGGCATCCAATCTTGCTGCTTCTTCTTCTTCTGCTGCTGCTCTCTCTAATTCAGCAATATCCTCATCAGTAAGTAAGACATCAGCCTCATCATTTTGTTCATTAATAGTCCATTCACCATATGGATCAATGTCATCCAAGTCGATGGACTCGTGTGAAACACCCTCCACCTTCCTAGTTCGAAGGCGAAGGTTGTACCAAACAAAAACTAAATCATTTAGGCGCTGCTGAGTCAACCTGTTTCTTTTCTTTGTGTGAATGTTTTCAAATAAACTCCAATTGCGTTCACACCCAGAAGCACTGCATGGCTGCGACAAGACACGTATGGCTAGCTTTTGAAGATTTGGTGTGCTAGCACCATAGTTCTCCCACCATAGATCTACAAAAACATGTTTAAAAAATATAAGTATTAAGAAATAAGAATAAAGTAAAAATCTATATGTAAGAATCAAGTTTCTAATTTCAATTTTTACCTGGTTGTTGTTTTCCTCTCCTTTCAATTGCTTGTTGGGAGGAAAAGAGTCTCCCCTCTGCACCCTTGTAGACCTTGAATAGATAAAAGAAAAAGTAAATCAAATATAGAAAATTCATAGATAGTCAAGGCTCAACATTGCAAATTCATAAATAAGATGTAACAAATCTCACCTCCAACTCATCAAGCACCTTATTTCTCAGCTCACTATCAGGCACCATCCTATCAATGCAAGTGACAACACCGTCCATGACCTCCTCATCCGCCTTAAATGAGTCCGAGAAGTAGAACTTCGGATTCAAGAAGTAGGCAAAGGCATGAATCGGCTGGTGGAGTTGGTTTGTCCATCTCCGATCAATGATGCGCCATATGATTTCATATTTTTTTTTGTTGCCGCCATAGTAATGTGATATGGCCTCTTTGGCCCTATCCATGGCCTCATAGATGAAACCCATTGGCATGCCATCTCCATCCACCATACGAAGAACCCTCACCAAAGGCTCTGTCACCTAAAAAAATGAAAACAAATGTTAAATTATAACAAAATTAACCCCTCAAAAAATAAAAAACAGCAAATAGATTATCATGTATAATTTTTTTTGTGTGATTGCTACTTACCCCCATCAGCTCCTCTCCATTTTTGATGAATGTCTCATCAAAAACTATGGTAACAATCCTCTCCCCTTCAGCTCTACTGGAAAATGAGGACTCCTTCCAAGCATCGGACACAAACATTTGCTTGAGATGACCAATGGCACCAAGAATGCTTTGCAATGTGAGGAAGTGGCTAGCAAATCGTGTCACTCCAGGTCGCACAAGGTCCTTGCCATTTGTGAATTTCCTCATCAAAGAAAGCACCCAAGTATGGTTGTAGATAAATTTTGTAACACTTTTTGCATCTTCAACCACTCTTTTGACCCATGAAATCTTTCCAATATCCTCTAACAATAGGTCCAAGCAATGTGCAGCACATGGAGACCATGCAATTGTGGGATACCTCTCCATAAGTAGCCTACCTGCAGCTACATATGCAGCTGCGTTGTCCATGATAATTTGGACAACATTATCAACTCCAACCTCCTGGACCACCCCATCCAATAGACTGCATAAAGTCTCAGCATTTTTAACTTCATGGGAGGCATCTATTGATTTTAGGAACACCAATCCACCATTTGAGGCCACTAAAAAGTTCAGGAGAGTTCTATTCCGTCCATCTGTCCACCCATCAGATAAAATGCTGCAACCTTTTCTTCGCCAAAATTTCTTTTGCTCATCAACTACAAGCCGTGTATTCTTTACGGATTCCTCTAGCAATGGCCCACTCAAATCTTTAGCTGATGGGGTCTTAAACCCCTTTCCTGCAACTGTAAGGGCGTTCACTAGACCTTCCCAATATGGGCTGCTTGCAACATTGAAAGGTAGATTATTGTAGTACCAAAAGTTTGCAGCAGCCATCCTAGCTTCATGATGCTTTTCCTTATTCCAACCGGTACCTTCAAGTGAAGGTTGTGCTCCTGGAACATTACGTGGAATAAAATAATTTGGTCCTGATGAAGGACCGTGGCCAGCACTAGCAGTAGAATAGGAACCCTCAGGACTCTCACCAAAAGATGAATGTGGAGCACGAACACTTGGACTTGCAGCAGTAGCACCATGAGGCATAGTTGGTGTAGAAGGGGATCCACTCATCATTGATGCTAGGGCATTCTTTGTTTTTTGTCTTTCATCTTTTTTTAGCTCATAGTCAGCAAGAAGGGCCTTTATCTCTCTAATAATCTCAGGAGTAGTTTTAGGGCATCCCTCCACATTTTGCCCAGGTATCCTTGCAAGGTGGTATTTTAACCTGTTTATTCCTCCTGTCATCCATTTTGACATTCAGTACATGTCACTTCACCTTTTTTGATTCCTGGTATTCCATACTTCCATGCAGGGTCTTTTCTCATTCCCTTTGGATTTGAAGACGACATTGCTGTTTCAAGTTCAACGTGGAAAAAAAAAAATCAGCAAGGGTTTGCAAAAAAATCAGCAAAAAAATGTGATTCAAAGTTTCATTTATTTGCAAAAAAAAAGAATGCAAAACCAAGCTAGAAATAATAGGAATTAGGCTATAATGGCTATTAAGGAAAATAGAAAAAAAAATTGGCAGCATATCCCCTTATTTTTCTTGATTTTTTTAAATTTTGAAAGCAAAAAAACAAAAAAAAAGAAATGTTAGATCACTTACCTGGCTCTATTTTGATCTTTTTAGCTCCTCCTCCTGCCTTCTTTCAAGCTAAAACCAATTTGCAGACCTTAAAAACACCAATCTTCAAGTTAGAAATAACAAAAAATTAAAAAAATGTATGGGTTTTAACCCAGTTTGACGCCCCAGCCGCGGACGAGAGTCCTGGGTCGGGACTCCCGAGTCCGACCTCTGGACTCGGCCGAGTCCAGAGGTCGGACTGAGTCCCGACCCAGGACTCTTCTGGACTCGACTCCCGAGTCCGTGGCGAGTCGACTCGGCTCAGCCACAAACTCCCGAGTCTGCCGAGTCCGCGGCGAGTCTTGAAGAGTCCGCCAACTATGAATCAGATAACTAAATGCTAAATCCCTCTCCGACATGATTGGATCAAGACTAGACCCACCTAGGACATCTTCACTTCAAGGTTTCATCAAGATAAGATGCACAACTTGGCCTTACTACCAAGAACCCCATTTAGACTCAACCTAATAATTGTATACCTATTCGTGCTATTACATTTCTCTCCATGGCAATAGTCGCCTAGATGAGTTAGTATGACAATAAACCCAATGAAAAACACCACCTTGTTATCATATTTATTTGGTTAAAAGATACAAATATTAATGTCAACTAAAAGAGACCCAAATAATAGAATTGTAGAAGAATCACAGCACGACCACCAAGTATAAGGAAACGATTGGACAATAAAATAGACCTAATCAGATCTAGTAAATAGGTGAATAGCAAAATTGTCTAAGTCATCAACCTCAATATTTCACATTCAAGAACTATGAACAACACAAGACAAAATAAAGCAGGAAAGAGGACCCCACATGGGACACAATTTCAATCAAAGGACTATGAATTGATCAAACATGTTGAAAAAGAATGCAAACTTACAAAAAATCAAAAAGAGACCACAACTAAAGATGGTGAAAAAGATAAAACAACTATCAATCACTCAATTCTGACAACATAATCTACTTGACTCTTTGTCAAATGAGGTATGATTGATGTTGAGTAGAGATGTATTGTCTGTCATGTGTATAGATCAACCAGGTTGTTGATGCAAGGTTAGGATTGCCATGGAATCCTCCATTGATAAAGTTTAATAATCACCCATTTGAGAACCAAAAAATATCAAAACTACAAATTTTGTTGCTCCCTACTAGAATTCTCTAGCATGATCTCCTCAATCGAGGATATTCATCTATAAGCAATATCTAATCTTGAATTGGCCATTTAGTGGTCATAGATGATATTGTCGGTTCTTCTAGTTCGATACTTGCTATAAACATGCAATATAACTAGTATCCTATCATGGTCTGCTACTTTCATCTCCATCAACTCCCAGATTCATTGTGAGGTTGTTCTCTCAAGAGGTCATTTGTACTCATACTTAGTTCTTATGATTTGACATAGGTGTCACATGGGGACACATCCCCACCCCTGAAACCCTTGTTCCTATCCCTTGAGGCATTTTGAGGTCGGCGAGATGTTAGGAGTCATCCCCCTGTCATCCCCCTTGCTTGCAAAGTTTCAAAAACATCTCGAAACGCATTCCCAAAATTGGGGAGGTTCGAGAACGTGAAGGGGACACCTAGCCATCTTTAGAATGGTTGGAGATTGCTCAAACATCCCTCAACCATCCCAAGGATGCCCAAGCATCTGCCACGACGTCTAAACAAAGGGAACTGATTTTTTTAAGCATTATATTATATTAGGTTGTACAGGGGCATGGGGGTCACACAAACCCTCCCATTCCACTTATACACCCTAAAATATGAAATTAAAAAGAAAAAAAAGAAAAAAAAAACATAAACTACATAAGTGAAGCAATGTGCTCACTTCTACTAGTGACTATTGTGCCTAGTGTTATTGTTTTGTTGCTTCCAATTTGTTATTGCAGGGACCTAGGAAGTGGGTTTGAGGGGTGAGACTAAGGATGCCTCCCCATTATACAAAGCAAAGATTTAAGTTTTAATAACAGCTGGAAATTTGAAGCCTAAGTTGAAGCTTAACAGTAAGAAAAACTCAAAAAATGTATAGTAGTGTTAAGGTATGCCATTTTCTCGTTTCTTTTTTAGCTTTTTTAGCTTGTTAGAGAGAGCTTGTAAGTTTGTAACTAGTTTAATTTTAAACTTTTAAAAAATGTTTTGGTTTGAATTTGTTATCACAAAGAAACACCACAAAATTAGTACTAGCAGCAATGCCAATGATGACATGAATGAGGGTAGTGAGTAAAATGAAGTAAATAGAATAGACCTTTCTTCTCATTCTAAAAATCCAAACGCAAGTTCTATTGTAACTCCACAAGACCAATTTACATGCCCTTCACCCTCTCTTAAAAAAATTGCAAAAGGCCCTTTGAACTTCTAAAAACCCTTGCTTCAATTCGCCACCAGTTTAACAATCAATAAGGGTAAAAATATAGTGGGCAGCAAGCATTGACTATGTCATATTTGTGAAATTGATACCATGGGAGTTATAGTAGGGCTAGAAACCATCTATTGGGTGAGAGTAGACATGGGTCTAGAGTTTGTGCAAATATAACATTGGAACAATAAGTCGAAATGGCAAGGTTGGTTGGAGTGATGAGGAAAAAGTTATTGGTACTACTAACAATAAGAAACATTCATCCAAAACATTGCAATCTATTGACCAGTATGACGATTCCAATGTATCAATTGGAGAGAGTTGTGATAGAGGGAAGAGGAAGGCCAATTCTATTGAGGTGAAAAAATACAGTGGTAGGCTTAATGAATTTGCAAAAATGTGAATGTAATGTCCCTTACCCAATTTTCCCTAGAGTTCATCTGTTGATTAGGTTTAAGAATTCTTCTTTTCTAAATGAATGTTCTCTTAATGCAATAACCCTAGATAAGAATCTTGTATTCACCATATTAACAACATATTTGTTAGCAATAATATCTAGATATCAAAATATAAGCATAATCAAAAAGTAATAATGAAGACAAAAGAGGAGTGGCATGGGTAGATCCTCCCGAAGCTATCCATCTAAGCCCAAGGGCACAAGCATCCCCTCAAGACAACCCACCCCTTGGCTCCGAGTTGAACATCCAAACTAAAACCATTCCATACTCGGAGTGGCGTGCTTAGTGGAAACGCTGGTACCTTCTTTCTCTACCCATGTCAACACCTCGGAAGACACTTGACTTATTGGGATTAGTTGGGGGAACAGATAAGTGGCCCGAGCCTACCACCCCTCCAGGGCCGTAGCGGATTATGAGTGGAACCCCCACCCCTCCATGGCCCACCCAGGCCTTGGGATTGGGCGGACTATGAGTGGAATTTCCACCCCTCCAAGGCCCATCCTTGCCTTGGGTTCCAGGGGCGGACTTAAGTGGGGTTTTTAGGCACCACTTCCCTCACACCCTTCCGTCCAATAAGCTTGCAAACACAAGGAAGACAATCTTTCAACAATCAAATACATTTTCTTTTATAACTGATTCTTGAAGTCAATATCAACATCATTATCATCATGATAATATTAAAGAAAGCATTATGCCAATAATCAGACTAGCAATATTTGTTTCTTATATTCAAAAATATGTTAAATATTATTGCTAAGTGAGTACATCACCTAAGTTGCTATATATCTCCATGTTTCCTTACTCGCCTCCTTCAACCTTATACTAAATTGATCATAGGATGAGGGCAATTCATAAATATACATAATCTACTTATGTTTATATTAAAGAGTCGTCATTACTTATAAGTATCATCATTAGTATTCATATATATATGTTTATATAATTATTCTTTCCTTATTCATATATATTCTTTATTCATTGCATATTATTCATTATGAAATTTGTCTATATCTATGCATATATACTTGCATGCCTATTAAATAATATATGTATATATTAAATGGCTCTATATTCCAATGCATAACAATCATTGTTGCTGTTGTTCTAAATTGCAAATTGTATTTCTCCATCTTTTTCCCCCCTTCCTTATTTTCCTTCCTTCTATTTATACCATTCAAGGTAGGTGACTCATGGGGGGAATGTATTGTTTGGTGAAAGAGGTGACTTTTCATAAAATATATCCCTTTGTTAGATTTAATTGCTGCCTTTATTATCACAATAATATCTATTTTTAAAATAATATATTATTACTAATAATTATGATATTTCAGATTTATACTTATTTTATTATTTTATTTTGATGTTTTATTGAACATATTTTAACATTAAAGTATAATAATAAAACCAATTTGTTAATATCTTATTATTATTTTATTCTAATGTATTACAATCTTTGATGTGTAATGATTATAATATTTATTTATTATTATTATTTTGATATTAAGTTATTTAATACTAGAATGTAATAACAATAATTTGCCTATATATTATTATTACTTGTTATTTCATATTTTTATATTGATATGATACACATTTATTTTATATTTAATATTTATATTGCTATTTAGTTTATTTATTAATTTATTTGTATTTTAACACTTGGTCTTTATGGTTTTGCTATTTCGGGGACATGACAGTCCTCCCCGCCCAAGATTGTTTGCCCTCAAGCAATCATGATCTAAGATGTGTGATTTTAAGATGTTTCTTGTGGTGATGCTATTATCTTTGATCGGAGTTGGAAGTTCTAACCCAAGTGATGGTTACTCTGGTTATGAGGACAATATATTGACTAATATTCTTAAGTACTACTATTTCTCCATTCTCAAAAGCAGCGAGTTAGAGTTTGTGACTCAGTACAACTTAAAACCACATGAATAAAAAATTAAAGCAAACACCCAAGTAGCTCAACTAGGGAAATAAGTAGCTCAACCAAGCAAGCAAGTAGCTCAACTAGGCAATCAAGTAGCACAAGCAAACGGGTAGTTCAAGGCTTCAAACACATAGGCAAGTAGCTCAAGCATACAAGCAACCAGCTCAAGTAGACAAGTAAGTAGCTCAAGCACACAAGCAACCAGCTCAAGTAGACAAGTAGGTAGCTCAAGCAAACAAGTAGGTAGCTCAAGCACACAAGCAACTAGCTCAAGCATGCGAGCAACTAGCTCAAGTGAGTAGGCAACCAGCTGAAGTACACAAGCAACCAACTCAAACATGTAGGCAACTAGCTCAAGTAGGCAAGAAAGTAGCTCAAGCACACAAGCAACCAGGTCAAACAAGTAGGCAACCAGCTCAACCACACAAGCAACCAGCTCAAGCAAGTAGGCAAGTAGCTCAAGTAGACAAGCAAGTAGCTCAAGTAGACAAGCAAGTAGCTGAAGCACACAAGTAAGTAGCTCAAGCAAGTGGGCAACTAGCTCAAGTAGGCAAGTAGGTAGCTCAAGTACGCACAGGATGGTAGGAAAGATGCTCTAATACCACTGTAATGTGCCTTACCCGATTTCCCCTAGAGTTCATTTGTTGATTAGGTTTAAGAATTCTTCTTTTCCAAATGAATGTTCTCTTAATGCAATAACCCTAGATAAGAATCCTGTATTCACCATATTAACAACATATCCGTTAGCATTAATATCTAGATATCCGAAATATAAGCATAATCACAAAAGTAATAATGAAACAGAAGAGGAGTGGCATGGATAGATCCTCCCGAAGTTATCCATCTAAGCCCAAGGGCACAAGCACCTCATTAGGACAACCTACCCCTTGGCTCCGAGTTGAACATCCAAACTAGGACCATTCCATACTCGGAGTGGCGTGCTTAGTGGAAACACTGGTACCTGCTTTCTCTACCCATGTCAGCACCTCGGAAGACACTTGACTTATTGGGGATAGTCGGGGGAACGGAAGTGGCCTGGGCCTACCACCCCTCCAAGGCCGCAGCGGACTATGAGTGGAACCCCCACCCCTCCATGGCCCACCCAGGCCTTGGGATTGGGCAAACTATGAATGGAAATTCCACCCCTCCAGGGCCCATCCCTACCTTGGGTTCCGGGGGCGGACTTAAGTGGGGTTTTTAGGCACCACTTCCCTCGCACCCTTCCTCCCAATAAGCTTACAAACACAAAAAGACAATCTTTTAGCAATCCAATACATTTGCATTTATTACTGATTTTTAAAGTCAATATCAACATCATTACCATCATGATAATACTAAAGAAAGCATTACATCAATAATCATATTAGCACTATTTGTCTCTTATATTCAAAATATGCTAAATATTATTGCTAAGTGAGTACATCACCTGAGTTGCTATATCTCTCCATGTTTCCTTACTCGCCTCCTTCAACCTTATACTAAATTGATCATAGGATGAGGACAATTCATAAATATACATAATCTACTTATGGTTTATATTAAAGAGTCATCATTACTTATAAGTATCATTATTGCATAATCATGTATATGATTCTTTTACTTATATTCATTAGTATTCATATATATGTTTATATAGTTATTTTTTCCTTATTCATATATATTCTTTATTCATTATAAAATTTATCTATATCTATGCATATATACTTGTATGCCTATTAAATAATATATATATATATTAAATGGCTCTATATTCCAATGCATAACAATCATTGTTACTGCTGTTCTAAATTGTAGATCCTATTTCTCCATGTTTTTCCCCCTTCCTTATTTTCTTTCCTTCTATTTATACCATTCAAGGTAGGTGACTCATGGGGGGAATGTATTGTTTGGTGAAAGAGGTGGCTTTTCATAAAATATATCCCTTTGTTAGATTTAATTGCTACCTTTATTATCACAATAATATATATTTTTAAAATAATATATTATTACCAATAATTATGATATTTCAGATTTATACTTATTTTATTTTGATGTTTTATTGAACATATTTTAACATTAAAGTATAATAATAAAACCAATTTGTTAATATCTTATTATTATTTTATTCTAATGTATTACAATCTTTGATGTGTAATGATTATAATATTTATTTATTATTATTATTTTGATATTAAGTTATTTAATACTAGAATGTAATAACAATAATTTGCCTATATATTATTATTATTTGTTATTTCATATTTTTATATTGATATGATACACATTTATTTTATATTTAATATTTATATTGCTATTTAGTTTATTTATTAATTTATTTGTATTTTAACACTTGGTCTTTATGGTTTTGCTATTTCGGGGACATGACAGCATTCCCATTTCACTATGTGCTTCTTCCTTTTCCCTTTCCCATCAAACCATAGAAATTTATTTATTTATTTATCTCATTGACCTAGTAACTACATAAGAACCTGACTAATGCAAAATAAATGCTATAGGAGGACAAGATCTTTTGATAGACATGTATCCTCCCAGCAAGAGATAGATACTGTTTATTCCATCCATCTAATTTCTTTTCAATTTTGCTTTTAATCCAGTTCCACATTTCCTTAAGGTTAGGGTCAACAACAAAAGGGATACCAAGGTACCTTACGTGTAGGTTGGGGCCACCCCATTGGAAATTGAACTCTTTGATCCACTTCAGTGGCATGTCATCCCAACCAAGGGCAATAGATTTGGCATTAGATATTCTTGCCCTATAGGCCT
>CM021102.1:430999689-431121773 GCA_007115665.2 Sequoiadendron giganteum | reverse complement strand
ATATTATTAACAATAAATATAACTAGCTTATCTATCTTAATATATTAATCTATATATTAATCTTAAGGTAGTAGCATCCACAATTGTTGCATGTAAAATATTACTTTAGCATGTGTTTGAAAAAAGTTTTTTTATTCTTTGCAAATATTGATGAGAAATTTCACATTAAATCAAAACAATAATCTTCATGCTATGTTTAATAGAAGAATGATATCCAATAATGTATTCATTACACAAACTTATTGTGCTTCCAAAGATTTGAGTCTTTCTTCCTCAGCTCTCCTTTTGGTGAGTTACTTCCCTATTTTCATTTTTTCATAGCGATCGTATGAAAATGGTGGTGAGATTATGAGTCCATCCAAGGATTTAACACGTGAAATAGCAACAAATGTCAACACTATACCCTCAAACTTATGACCTAAACCTTGAACATTGTCCCTCAACACTATACTTTAGCCCTCAATCCTAAACCCTCAACCCTCAATCCATACCCTCAATTTTTAACCCTACACCCTCAACCTTGAACATTCTCCCTCAACACTATACTTGAACCCTAAACTATACATAGACAACCCTTCAACCTTATACCATAAACCTTAAATTGTACAACTTCAAGCCTTAACCCTAATCCCTCAAACCTCAACCCTGAACCTAAACCCTACAACCTCAACCCTCATCCTTGTACCCTATACGCTATGCACTTAACCTTAAACACTCAACCTTGAACATTATCCTTCAATTGCAAACCCTTAACCTTCAACCTTATACCCTCTACCCTATAACCTCAACACTCAACCCTAATCATTGAACCCTTAAACCATAATATCTACACCCTTAAACCCTCAACCCTTAAACCCTTAATCCCTCAACCCTCTACCCTAATCCCTCAACCCTTAGACCCTCAAACCTTAAGCCCTTAATCCCTCAACACTTAAACCCTCTACCCTAATCCCTCAACCCTTAAGCCTTTAATCCCTCAATCCTTAAACCCTTAATCCCTCAACTCTAAAGCCCTTAATCCCTCAACTCTTAACCTTAAACCCTTAATACCTCAACCCTTAAACCTTAATCCCTCAACCCTCAACCTTAAACCTTTAACCCCTTAATCCCTCAACACTCAACCCTATACATTGGACGCTCAAACAAATCCCTAAATCCTATACCCTCAACCCTATACCTTTAAACCCTTAATCCCTCAACCCTCAACCTTATAAATTGGACCCTCAACTTTAATCCCTCAATCTTATACCCTCAACCCTATACCCACAACCCACAACCTTCAACCCCTTAATCCCTCAACCCTCTACCCTATACATTGGACCCTCAACCCTAATCTCTCAATCCTATACCCTCAACCCTAATCCCTCAACCCTTAAACCCCCAACCCCTTAATCCACCAACCCTCAACCCTATATCCGCAACCCTTAAACCCTTAAACCATTAATTTCTCAACCTTCTACCCTAATCCCTCAACCCTCAACCCCTTAATCCCTCATTTTTCTTCTTCTCTTTATGTATTATTCATTTGTTCACATCATTGTCTCATGTCATTTCAAGCATATTCTCTTCGTTGTTCATCATTTTAAAAATTTAATCTTGGGCGAGACATTCTAAACAATTATATAATAAATTTAATTAGACAAAATTATACACGAAAAATTAATACAAATTATCCCAACAATTATGTCACAAAATTAATATAAATTAAATTCAATGAATCTTATTTATTTATAATATATATTATATTATTTCACGTATAAAAATATATTTAATATATTCTTTAAACCTCTTAATAAAGATATGAGTGTCTTTAAAAAACTATTCAAAAATAAAATAAAAATTAAAAAAGTATTATAAATATGAGAAATTTTAATATACACTAGTTTCATAAAAAATATATATCACAAAATGAATACATATTAACTGATAAATCTTATTTATTTATAATTAATAATTTAATCTTCTTAATAAAAAAATATCTTTAAAAAACAATTCAAAAATAAAATATATGCAAACTATTTTCTAATAATTTCATAATAAAATAGCAAATATGATTTATATATTAGAATTTACTTTTTTACCTTTACAAAAAATTGAAAAATATACAAGTCATACAAAATAAAATTATTTTATTTATTTAAAAACTTTTGTAAATGATAGAAAGTAAAAATTGAAGTAAAATTATATTTATGACTTACAGATTAAAATTTACTTTTTTTTATATTTAATTTTTTGAAAAATATACAAATCATAAAAAGTAAAATGATAGAAAGTAAAAATTAAATGTATGCTGCACACTCTCTCAATTCGTAAAATTTATTAATTGCTCCACAACTCATTTTAGTTTTATTTTTGTAAATGCTTAATTATTTCTTCCTTTCTCTCTATTTATATAAATATTTTTGGGTGGCAGGATTCATTTTTATTTAATTTATATTTGTCGGCTATTTATTTATTGTTTCATATACTTTTTCATTATTATTAATTAATACATGTCGGCATTTAATATATTTTAATATGTGGTGAGTTGTTTTTGTTAACACGCACATTTCGCTCCGTGTTGCCACTCTAGGTTACGCCTCTCAACGTAAATACACATTCAAATCAAAATTATAAAAATAATTGAAAAATTAAATCTAAATACAATTCAAATAATTTAAACTTTCAAATAATTTAAATTATTTTCAGAATTATTATACATAAAAATATTTTTTTATTTTATATATAAATATTACAATGAAAAAACATATTATTAAAAATGAAATTTAAATGACTTCTAAATAATATTGATGAGTCTCCAAAACATACTATATTCTTAAGTCCAAAAACCCTTGCAAAATATTTGGACACACTAATAGTAATATTTGCAAATATATATATATATATATATAGTTATATATAGTTATAGTTATGTCTGTTGTACAAATTGTTCGAAAAATAAAAAACTCTATCATGCAAATGCGCCCCCCTAGTACTTGTTGTCCCCATCCTAGAAACTTGGTGTAACATAAAAATTGGGATTCTATTGAGTAATAGAGGTGAAGATTGAATCCCTGGCACACATTAGCCACCTTTTTCAATTATAACCAAAACAAAGCAGCTAGCTATCTAAAACTATGTATCAAACTTAGAAATTTTGGTAGAAAGGAGTAGTGTGCAGAAGCATTGTTTATCTACAAGTTCAAACAGATCAATAATGTGTATCAATAACTGTCATGTCCCAAAAATTTGCAACTCTAAAAATATAAAGTATTGAGATGTATAATAAGTAAATTAAATAAATAACAATACAAATATTAAAAATATAAATATAAATATCAACCATTTAAATAAATATATTCACAATAAATTCAATTTATAAATATAATAATAAAATGAGAAATAAATAAAATTATTAATATGAAATATAAAATAATATATATTGAAAGGGAGAGGCTGCGATCCATATTAAGCTATAATATCTCCAGCCAACGAATTAATATTATTGGAGAGCAACGATTATACCATGCAACAATATAACCATGACTTCGGCAGTAGTTAATAAAAGGCAGATTTAAGTTATTAAGGAGAGCATCCATTCAAAGAAATCAGCGATCAATAATCAAACAATAGTTAGTTTAAATAAAAGACATGACCATTCCAATGGCCGCCTCAAAGGAACAAGACAGAATATATATAGAACAAAATTCAGAACAAGACAAAGGAGGGGAGAAGGATCGGCACTTAGAAAGGCAACACTATAGAATAGAGAATCGAATAAGTAAGAAAGTCTAATATCTTTGGAGGGCAGCAGCAATACATTAACAGTAAGTTAAATATAATAATATAAAGATATAATATTATATTTATATATATAGATATATGTATTCATAACAAGAAATTATTGTAAATTGAAATTAGTTAAAAATAATAATATATATATAAATTTATATAGAAAATGTATTATAAAATCATGTGTATATATATATATATATGGGTAAGTCAATAGGAAAATCACTTGTGAATATACAATAACGATACTTGCTGCAATTATTAAGTCTTATAAGTAATGATGTCTTTTTACTATAAGCATAAGCATAAGGAGGTGAATAAGGAATCAGAAAACGTGAAGAGATACTACTCGGATGATGTACTCACTTAGCAATAATATTTAGCATATTTTGAATATAATAAATAGATTTTGTTAATCTGATTATTGGTGTAATGCTTTCTTTAGTATTATCATGATGATAATGATGTTGATATTAACTTAAAGAATCAGTAATAAATGCAAATGTATTTGATTGCTAAAAGATTGTCTTCTAAGTGTTTGCAAGCCTACTAAGGAGGAAGGGCCTGAGAAAAGTGGTGTCTGAGAAAAGTGGTGCCTAAAAACCCCATTTAACAATCTGTTGCAGCCATGGAGGGGTGGGAGTCCCACTTAACAATCCGTTGCGGCCATGAAGGGGTGGTAGGCCCGGAACCACTTGTAAACTCCGCTAGCTTCCCCTAGTATGTTAAGTGTCTTCCGAGGTAATGACACGAGTGGAGAAAGCAGGTACAAGTGTTTCCTCTAAGCACGCCACTCTGAGACATTCATTCCGCTTGGGGGCAAGGGGTGGGTTGACCTGATAGGACACTTGTGGGTGATCCCACAATAGTGATTTACAATTTTTGGCCAAATTGGACACTAAAATTATTATTTTTAACTAGTTCTTCACATTTGGGCACCTATAGCGGCTAAACTGTGAGGAATTTGAAAATGATGCAAACTAGAGTCTTATCACATTTTGTCTGTAGATTCTAAAAATATTTTTTTCAAAATTTTTGGAATCAGATTGCACTTCTTTTTCCATCTCCCACAAAAACTGGTTTTCAGACATAGGCAGACTGTATACAACATAACTTTTTATGTATGTATCGAAATTCATTTTTTTTTTAATGGATCAAAGACATCAATACCCAACACGAACATATTTTTTAAAATTTTATTTTTATAATTTGTTATTTTTCCACATGTGCAGAACAAAGAACTTCATTTTCAATAAAAAACCTATGTTTAATAAAACTAAAAAAACAAATACATAATAAAACCGAAACATATTAAAATTATATTTTTTGGATAGCTCGTTCTGAGGACTATCATAATCATTTCAAATAAATTTTAAATGAATTCATTTGATCCCCCAAAAGGTAAATCAGAAGTAATTTTTTATCAACATTTTGATAGGTGTAAAGGAGACTCATTTATAGGTATGGTTTAAAACTAACAAGGTTCTATCCAGGGGTGTTTGATCTAAGGTGGTTTGATCAAACCCTCTTCAATTGTAATCCTTAAAATGGAACTTTTTAAGGCTTAAATCATTATATTTTCTAAAAATATGTGATTTCAACAAAAATTAGTTCTTTTCAGAAATTGTAAACCAGTTTTGTGGGATAACCCTTGTGCTCTTGGGATTAGACGGATAGCTTCGGGCGGATCTACCCATGCCACTCATATGTCTATTATTGGTTTGTGATTATATTTATATTTGGATATCTAGATATTAATGCTAATAGATATATGTACATGTGAAAATATTAAATACAGATTTCAAGAGAGAACATTCATTTGAAAAAGAAGAAACCCTAAATCTAATCAACAAGTGAATTCTAGGGCAAAGTCGGGTAAGGGACATTACAATAACCATCACAAATTGGATTCTATAAAGAGACAAAGGTGAACCAAACACCTAAATTTGACCCAATAGGTTTTTGAAAATTGCTATAGCTTATCCAATCTAGTTACATAAAAATTGATGAGGTGAACCACATTAGGGAAGCTTGAACTTGCAAGTCACCACTAGAGCTTAAAACATCACACCAACATCATTGGATGATATCACTTTCAATCAGATCATAGTTGGAAAACTCGGACTCGCCGCGGACTCGGCAGCCCAAAAATATGACTTGGACTCGGGACTCGGGACGGACTCGGGAAAAGACTCGGCAAAAAAAAAAACCGTAGTTTTACAAAAAAAACAAGAACAAATTAATGCATTTAGAGAATATAAGAGCTTAATTTGATTATCAAACACTCATAATTCAAAGATTACACATGTCATATGATCATCAAACACTCAATAATTGAAATTTAATCATTCATAGTCATCAAATACTCATAGTTTCACTTTCAATGTATAACATCATAAGTTTATAAATGTTTACATATAATCATGTCAAAAAGAGGAAAACATTAACAACCACATATAATCTACATCTTCCTCTTTCCCCTCCCAATGGTACTCAATTTTGGAGGCCTAGAACTAGAAGGTGCCCGTGTTGTAGTATGCAAACGAGGACTAGGAGATCGAGCAGGGAAAAATGATATTCAAATGTGTCTTCGTTGTCCTCCATGGCATCCAATCTTGCTGCTTCTTCTTCTTCTGCTGCTGCTCTCTCTAATTCAGCAATATCCTCATCAGTAAGTAAGACATCAGCCTCATCATTTTGTTCATTAATAGTCCATTCACCATATGGATCAATGTTATCCAAGTCGATGGACTCGTGTGAAACACCCTCCACCTTCCTAGTTCGAAGGCGAAGGTTGTACCAAACAAAAACTAAATCATTTAGGCGTTGTTGAGTCAACCTGTTTCTTTTCTTTGTGTGAATGTTTTCAAATAAACTCCAATTGCGTTCACACCCAGAAGCACTGCATGGCTGCGACAAGACACGTATGGCTAGCTTTTGAAGATTTGGTGTGCTAGCACCATAGTTCTCCCACCATAGATCTACAAAAACATGTTTAAAAATATAAGTATTAAGAAATAAGAATAAAGTAAAAATCTATATGTAAGAATCAAGTTTCTAATTTCATTTTTTACCTGGTTGTTGTTTTCCTCTCCTTTCAATTGCTTGTTGGGAGGAAAAGAGTCTCCCCTCTGCACCCTTGTAGACCTTGAATAGATAAAAGAAAAAGTAAATCAAATATAGAAAATTCATAGATAGTCAAGGCTCAACATTGCAAATTCATAAATAAGATGTAACAAATCTCACCTCCAACTCATCAAGCACCTTATTTCTCAGCTCACTATCAGGCACCATCCTATCAATGCAAGTGACAACACCGTCCATGACCTCCTCATCTGCCTTAAATGAGTCCAAGAAGTAGGCAAAGGCATGAATCGGCTGGTGGAGTTGGTTTGTCCATCTCCGATCAATGATGCGCCATATGATTTCATATTTTTTTTTGTTGCCGCCATAGTAATGTGATATGGCCTCTTTGGCCCTATCCATGGCCTCATAGGTGAAACCCATTGGCATGCCATCTCCATCCACCATACGAAGAACCCTCACCAAAGGCTCTGTCACCTAAAAAAATGAAAACAAATGTTAAATTATAACAAAATTAACCCCTCAAAAAATAAAAAACAGCAAATAGATTATCATGTATAATTTTTTTTGTGTGATTGCTACTTACCCCCATCAGCTCCTCTCCATTTTTGATGAATGTCTCATCAAAAACTATGGTAACAATCCTCTCCCCTTCAGCTCTACTGGAAAATGAGGACTCCTTCCAAGCATCGGACACAAACATTTGCTTGAGATGACCAATGGCACCAAGAATGCTTTGCAATGTGAGGAAGTGGCTAGCAAATCGTGTCACTCCAGGTCGCACAAGGTCCTTGCCATTTGTGAATTTCCTCATCAAAGAAAGCACCCAAGTATGGTTGTAGATAAATTTTGTAACACTTTTTGCATCTTCAACCACTCTTTTGACCCATGAAATCTTTCCAATATCCTCTAACAATAGGTCCAAGCAATGTGCAGCACATGGAGACCATGCAATTGTGGGATACCTCTCCATAAGTAGCCTACCTGCAGCTACATATGCGGCTGCGTTGTCCGTGATAATTTGGACAACATTATCAACTCCAACCTCCTGGACCACCCCATCCAATAGACTGCATAAAGTCTCAGCATTTTTAACTTCATGGGAGGCATCTATTGATTTTAGGAACACCAATCCACCATTTGAGGCCACTAAAAAGTTCAAGAGAGTTCTATTCCGTCCATCTGTCCACCCATCAGATAAAATGCTGCAACCTTTTCTTCGCCAAAATTTCTTTTGCTCATCAACTACAAGCCGTGTATTCTTTACGGATTCCTCTAGCAATGGCCCACTCAAATCTTTAGCTGATGGGGTCTTAAACCCCTTTCCTGCAACTGTAAGGGCGTTCACTAGACCTTCCCAATATGGGCTGCTTGCAACATTGAAAGGTAGATTATTGTAGTACCAAAAGTTTGCAGCAGCCATCCTAGCTTCATGATGCTTTTCCTTATTCCAACCGGTACCTTCAAGTGAAGGTTGTGCTCCTGGAACATTACGTGGAATAAAATAATTTGGTCCTGATGAAGGACCGTGGCCAGCACTAGCAGTAGAATAGGAACCCTCAGGACTCTCACCAAAAGATGAATGTGGAGCACGAACACTTGGACTTGCAGCAGTAGCACCATGAGGCATAGTTGGTGTAGAAGGGGATCCACTCATCATTGATGCTAGGGCATTCTTTGTTTTTTGTCTTTCATCTTTTTTTAGCTCATAGTCAGCAAGAAGGGCCTTTATCTCTCTAATAATCTCAGGAGTAGTTTTAGGGCATCCCTCCACATTTTGCCCAGGTATCCTTGCAAGGTGGTATTTTAACCTGTTTATTCCTCCTGTCATCCATTTCTGACATTCAGTACATGTCACTTCACCTTTTTTGATTCCTGGTATTCCATACTTCCATGCAGGGTCTTTTCTCATTCCCTTTGGATTTGAAGACGACATTGCTGTTTCAAGTTCAACGTGGAAAAAAAAAAATCAGCAAGGGTTTGCAAAAAAATCAGCAAAAAAATGTGATTCAAAGTTTCATTTATTTGCAAAAAAAAAGAATGCAAAACCAAGCTAGAAATAATAGGAATTAGGCTATAATGGCTATTAAGGAAAATAGAAAAAAAATTTGGCAGCATATCCCCTTATTTTTCTTGATTTTTTTAAATTTTGAAAGCAAAAAAACAAAAAAAAAGAAATGTTAGATCACTTACCTGGCTCTATTTTGATCTTTTTAGCTCCTCCTCCTGCCTTCTTTCAAGCTAAAACCAATTTGCAGACCTTAAAAACACCAATCTTCAAGTTAGAAATAACAAAAAATTAAAAAAATGTATGGGTTTTAACCCAGTTTGACGCCCCAGCCGCGGACGAGAGTCCTGGGTCGGGACTCGGGAGTCCCGACCCAGGACTCTTCTGGACTCGACTCCCGAGTCCGTGGCGAGTCGACTCGGCTCAGCCACAAACTCCCGAGTCTGCCGAGTCCGCGGCGAGTCTTGAAGAGTCCGCCAACTATGAATCAGATAACTAAATGCTAAATCCCTCTCCGACATGATTGGATCAAGACTAGACCCACCTAGGACATCTTCACTTCAAGGTTTCATCAAGATAAGATGCACAACTTGGCCTTACTACCAAGAACCCCATTTAGACTCAACCTAATAATTGTATACCTATTCGTGCTATTACATTTCTCTCCATGGCAATAGTCGCCTAGATGAGTTAGTATGACAATAAACCCAATGAAAAACACCACCTTGTTATCATATTTATTTGGTTAAAAGATACAAATATTAATGTCAACTAAAAGAGACCCAAATAATAGAATTGTAGAAGAATCACAGCACGACCACCAAGTATAAGGAAACGATTGGACAATAAAATAGACCTAATCAGATCTAGTAAATAGGTGAATAGCAAAATTGTCTAAGTCATCAACCTCAATATTTCACATTCAAGAACTATGAACAACACAAGACAAAATAAAGCAGGAAAGAGGACCCCACATGGGACACAATTTCAATCAAAGGACTATGAATTGATCAAACATGTTGAAAAAGAATGCAAACTTACAAAAAATCAAAAAGAGACCACAACTAAAGATGGTGAAAAAGATAAAACAACTATCAATCACTCAATTCTGACAACATAATCTACTTGACTCTTTGTCAAATGAGGTATGATTGATGTTGAGTAGAGATGTATTGTCTGTCATGTGTATAGATCAACCAGGTTGTTGATGCAAGGTTAGGATTGCCATGGAATCCTCCATTGATAAAGTTTAATAATCACCCATTTGAGAACCAAAAAATATCAAAACTACAAATTTTGTTGCTCCCTACTAGAATTCTCTAGCATGATCTCCTCAATCGAGGATATTCATCTATAAGCAATATCTAATCTTGAATTGGCCATTTAGTGGTCATAGATGATATTGTCGGTTCTTCTAGTTCGATACTTGCTATAAACATGCAATATAACTAGTATCCTATCATGGTCTGCTACTTTCATCTCCATCAACTCCCAGATTCATTGTGAGGTTGTTCTCTCAAGAGGTCATTTGTACTCATACTTAGTTCTTATGATTTGACATAGGTGTCACATGGGGACACATCCCCACCCCTGAAACCCTTGTTCCTATCCCTTGAGGCATTTTGAGGTCGGCGAGATGTTAGGAGTCATCCCCCTGTCATCCCCCTTGCTTGCAAAGTTTCAAAAACATCTCGAAACGCATTCCCAAAATTGGGGAGGTTCGAGAACGTGAAGGGGACACCTAGCCATCTTTAGAATGGTTGGAGATTGCTCAAACATCCCTCAACCATCCCAAGGATGCCCAAGCATCTGCCACGACGTCTAAACAAAGGGAACTGATTTTTTTAAGCATTATATTATATTAGGTTGTACAGGGGCATGGGGGTCACACAAACCCTCCCATTCCACTTATACACCCTAAAATATGAAATTAAAAAGAAAAAAAAGAAAAAAAAAACATAAACTACATAAGTGAAGCAATGTGCTCACTTCTACTAGTGACTATTGTGCCTAGTGTTATTGTTTTGTTGCTTCCAATTTGTTATTGCAGGGACCTAGGAAGTGGGTTTGAGGGGTGAGACTAAGGATGCCTCCCCATTATACAAAGCAAAGATTTAAGTTTTAATAACAGCTGGAAATTTGAAGCCTAAGTTGAAGCTTAACAGTAAGAAAAACTCAAAAAATGTATAGTAGTGTTAAGGTATGCCATTTTCTCGTTTCTTTTTTAGCTTTTTTAGCTTGTTAGAGAGAGCTTGTAAGTTTGTAACTAGTTTAATTTTAAACTTTTAAAAAATGTTTTGGTTTGAATTTGTTATCACAAAGAAACACCACAAAATTAGTACTAGCAGCAATGCCAATGATGACATGAATGAGGGTAGTGAGTAAAATGAAGTAAATAGAATAGACCTTTCTTCTCATTCTAAAAATCCAAACGCAAGTTCTATTGTAACTCCACAAGACCAATTTACATGCCCTTCACCCTCTCTTAAAAAAATTGCAAAAGGCCCTTTGAACTTCTAAAAACCCTTGCTTCAATTCGCCACCAGTTTAACAATCAATAAGGGTAAAAATATAGTGGGCAGCAAGCATTGACTATGTCATATTTGTGAAATTGATACCATGGGAGTTATAGTAGGGCTAGAAACCATCTATTGGGTGAGAGTAGACATGGGTCTAGAGTTTGTGCAAATATAACATTGGAACAATAAGTCGAAATGGCAAGGTTGGTTGGAGTGATGAGGAAAAAGTTATTGGTACTACTAACAATAAGAAACATTCATCCAAAACATTGCAATCTATTGACCAGTATGACGATTCCAATGTATCAATTGGAGAGAGTTGTGATAGAGGGAAGAGGAAGGCCAATTCTATTGAGGTGAAAAAATACAGTGGTAGGCTTAATGAATTTGCAAAAATGTGAATGTAATGTCCCTTACCCAATTTTCCCTAGAGTTCATCTGTTGATTAGGTTTAAGAATTCTTCTTTTCTAAATGAATGTTCTCTTAATGCAATAACCCTAGATAAGAATCTTGTATTCACCATATTAACAACATATTTGTTAGCAATAATATCTAGATATCAAAATATAAGCATAATCAAAAAGTAATAATGAAGACAAAAGAGGAGTGGCATGGGTAGATCCTCCCGAAGCTATCCATCTAAGCCCAAGGGCACAAGCATCCCCTCAAGACAACCCACCCCTTGGCTCCGAGTTGAACATCCAAACTAAAACCATTCCATACTCGGAGTGGCGTGCTTAGTGGAAACGCTGGTACCTTCTTTCTCTACCCATGTCAACACCTCGGAAGACACTTGACTTATTGGGATTAGTTGGGGGAACAGATAAGTGGCCCGAGCCTACCACCCCTCCAGGGCCGTAGCGGATTATGAGTGGAACCCCCACCCCTCCATGGCCCACCCAGGCCTTGGGATTGGGCGGACTATGAGTGGAATTTCCACCCCTCCAAGGCCCATCCTTGCCTTGGGTTCCAGGGGCGGACTTAAGTGGGGTTTTTAGGCACCACTTCCCTCACACCCTTCCGTCCAATAAGCTTGCAAACACAAGGAAGACAATCTTTCAACAATCAAATACATTTTCTTTTATAACTGATTCTTGAAGTCAATATCAACATCATTATCATCATGATAATATTAAAGAAAGCATTATGCCAATAATCAGACTAGCAATATTTGTTTCTTATATTCAAAAATATGTTAAATATTATTGCTAAGTGAGTACATCACCTAAGTTGCTATATATCTCCATGTTTCCTTACTCGCCTCCTTCAACCTTATACTAAATTGATCATAGGATGAGGGCAATTCATAAATATACATAATCTACTTATGTTTATATTAAAGAGTCGTCATTACTTATAAGTATCATCATTAGTATTCATATATATATGTTTATATAATTATTCTTTCCTTATTCATATATATTCTTTATTCATTGCATATTATTCATTATGAAATTTGTCTATATCTATGCATATATACTTGCATGCCTATTAAATAATATATGTATATATTAAATGGCTCTATATTCCAATGCATAACAATCATTGTTGCTGTTGTTCTAAATTGCAAATTGTATTTCTCCATCTTTTTCCCCCCTTCCTTATTTTCCTTCCTTCTATTTATACCATTCAAGGTAGGTGACTCATGGGGGGAATGTATTGTTTGGTGAAAGAGGTGACTTTTCATAAAATATATCCCTTTGTTAGATTTAATTGCTGCCTTTATTATCACAATAATATCTATTTTTAAAATAATATATTATTACTAATAATTATGATATTTCAGATTTATACTTATTTTATTATTTTATTTTGATGTTTTATTGAACATATTTTAACATTAAAGTATAATAATAAAACCAATTTGCTAATATCTTATTATTATTTTATTCTAATGTATTACAATCTTTGGTGTGTAATGATTATAATATATATTTATTATTATTATTTTTGATATTAAGTTATTTAATACTAAAATGTAATAACAATAATTTTCCTATATATTATTATTATATTTGTTATTTCATATTTATATATTTTTATAGTGATATGATACACATTTATTTTATATTTAATATTAATATTGTTATTTATTTTATTTATTAATTTATTTGTATTTTAACACTTGGGCTTTATGGTTTTGCTATTTCGGGGACATGACAGTGAACAAGCCAATGATTCAGTGGCCAATTTTTTTTTGTCCATGTTATTCCATTTCATTTGGCAAGGTATCCTTATTTCAAAGGTATGTTGAGAGATGCAATGGTAGTTGGACCCTCTTATCCTCCCCTTGGAGAACATAGATTACATACCTCCCTCATTGACAAACAATATCCAAAGGTGAACATGGTGATGGAGGAGACGAGACAAACATGGATTAGGACTGGTTGGTCCATTGTAATGGATAGGTGGACTGGTATTCAACATCGACTCATTAATATTATTGTCACATGCCCAGTTGGTTCATACTTTCTTAGAGCTATTAATTGTTTTGAGAAACGTAAGGATGTTGATTATCAATTTTCCATTTTCAAGGAGGCCATAGAGGAGTTTGGGTCTTCTAATGTTGTGCAAGTTGTGACAAATTTAGCTCGTATTTGTAAGTTAGTTGGTTTGATGGTTGAGAGCACTTACAAACATAGTTTTTGGACTCCATGATGTGTACATCCTTTGAATAATGCTTTGAAAGACATTGGTAGAATAGATTCGGTGAAGGTAGCAGTGGTCGAAACTAGAGACATACAAATGTTTGTATGAGAAACGTAAGGATGTTGATTATCAATTTTCCATTTTCAAGGAGGCCATAGAGGAGTTTGGGTCTTCTAATGTTGTGCAAGTTGTGACAAATTTAGCTCGTATTTGTAAGTTAGTTGGTTTGATGGTTGAGAGCACTTACAAACATAGTTTTTGGACTCCATGATGTGTACATCCTTTGAATAATGCTTTGAAAGACATTGGTAGAATAGATTCGGTGAAGGTAGCAGTGGTCGAAACTAGAGACATACAAATGTTTGTATGTAACCATCAAACTTCACTTGCACTATTTCAATCTTATTCAAACAAAGAATTTCTCAAACCAATTGAAACTATTTTATTTTGTTGGAGAGGATATTGGAGGTGTAGGATGCTCTACAACCCATGGTGGTTTGTGCAAAGTGGAAAAAGTGGGCTCAATCAGAGACAGAAGAGGGGAAGGTGGTGAGAGAAAGGGTGTTTAATGACACTTTGTGGTCCCATATCAGGTAATAAAATTTTATTTAATAATTCAAATGAATATATTTTGAGTTTCTACTTTGTTTTATCTGGTATTGGAATAGTGTGATGGTTTAAATGCGGTGTTGTTCTTACCACCAAGGTTTAAACCCCATTGGGATGTATTGTTGAGTGTTTATGTTAAAGCTGAGTTCCCCTATTTGTGACCTCACTAATTCATAGCTTCGGATCAAAAGAGTTTACCCCTATAAAAAAAGAGTTTCTACTTTGTTTTACTTTTTATTTTCAAATTTTAATTTACATTATTAATAGTTTTAATGTCATAATTTTTAAATGTTGCTTGCAAATATATTTTCTCTATCATATCACCTGTTGTGGGGGAATCAAGTATGCGGATATAGACTCTTCTAGCCTTGGAGAGATTTATGAGACTTTTGATAGCATGCTTGATCAAATGAAGCAAGCAATTTGTGACAAGGATCTTGGATTGCAATTGTATGAGGAGTATATTCGGCCTATTGTCACAAAGAGGTGGAACACAATGAACATCCCTCTTCATATGGCTTCCTATGCTCTTAATCCCAAGTGGTATGTACCTAGAGTTGATTGAATTATTCCTTCTAAAGATGATGAGGTAATGGAGGGGTTTATAAAGGCCCTTTGTAAGATGTATAGCAATGAGGAGGCAACCATACTTCGAGAGTAGTGGCTTAATATTTATTTACTTTACATATCCTTGAGGCCTATTGCATTTGTGCTTTTCTATTGTAATTGATCGTGCTTTTCAAGTCTCATTGACCTACTTTTGACCATGGAGATTAAAATAATTTCTTGTTCTTTTCCTTTCTAAGAGAAGTTCACTTGCAAAGGAACCTCTCCTAGATTCATGAGCTAAGAAAAATCGTTTACCATCTTAAGATGCTTTTATATGTTCAACTAGAAAATACTAACTATTAAAACCTTCCCTAGGAGGAGAAAGCATGTGACTTGGATTTTACGAAAAATATATCTTTTTCTCATTTTTTTGTTCTCTTCTCCTTTTCTTTAGCTACTCAACATTGCCAAGTGCATTATGTCATAAGTGTCTTCCATGTAAATAAATTCTCAAATTTTTAATGGTAGCCTCAAGAGGTGACCAAGAAAAACCTAGAGGATATAAATGCTCGTCACTGTATGCCAAGCAAGGTCTTGTTGGGGCTTGGAATGAACATGGGCCACAACAATTAGAAGCTCAAGCCAGCTTCACCACCAAAGTAACCTCCACAAAAGGTCGACTCTCGTCTATTCTATTCTAACACTATCATACTCTAGCACTCATTGGGAAAAAGTGATAGAAGATAAGGATTAGAGAGATGCATGAAAATAAAGTACACATTCACAGGGAAAAAGGGATAGGAGACAAGGGTTAGATGCATAAAAATAAAAAAGGCGGTAGGCAAGGGAAATTAAAAAACACAAGAGCACTACCCACAAATTACAAAAAAAAACATGAAGCAGAGAGGACTTCTAGGGACTCCAATGCGAACACCAAACACCCAGAGATTACACAAAATCACAACATGAAACTCATAGATAAGGTTTTTTTGCAGCTAAGGGCAAGTAGGAGGTGTGGGGATTCTAATAAGAGTATCAAATGCCATAAGGTACACCTAACCTTGGCAAGAGATAGACAGGACCAAAATCTACAAAGTAATGCCAAGGGTGTAGCCAATCTTCTTTGTAGAGCTCGCCTTCCAATCTTAATAAAAAGCTTATAGACAAAGACTATCTAAACAAACGAAGTAATACCATGAGCAAAATGAGGATGCAACTACAACCAAATAGAACCAATTCCATAAATCTTGATATCTAAGAAAATAATGTAGATGTGATCCTAACCATAGTTTGACTACTCGGTGAGTCACTGAGTACACTCCACTTTTTCAACGGCTTGAGTTTTTTTGTTGTTTACTTGTCAACTTTTTTAGACAAGTCATTTGCCAGTTTTTGTGATTTTATTGTTGAGTACTTAACGAGTCCATGTGAAAAACTTGCAATGTGTAGAAATGATGGGGAGAGGACATTGAGAAAATGCTTTGGTAGACATGTATGAAAAATGTGGTAGCATAGACAAGGCAATGAACTATTTGAAAAAATGCCTCAGTAATGTGGTTTCATGGAATGCCATGACAAGCAAATGCAATTGGCAGCTGCTCCTAGTTATTAGAACTTATGCAATGTGAAGTGATTGCATAACTGCTTAGGTTGACTTTGTAAAAACTATATTGTAATTGAAATTTTGTCATCTATCAACATCTAGTTGTTAGTTATGAAAGATGTACAATGCAATGTGATCAATGATATGAATATAAACTACAAAAGTCTATTTTTTACAATTCATTAGTTAAACTCTTTGTATCTCTATGCTATGGAAATGCCTTTCAATTTCAAAAAAATAGTTTTTATCTCTTGTTCTACAATTTTTTGCGTTTATTTTCAAATCTGATTTTTTCCCCATTTTTTCAAAAAATCTTATACTTTTGGTTTGCTGATTTTTCCCCCAAAATATTTTCGCTGCTATGGTTCAAATTACTTTCCCACCTATTGAGATGCCAGGGCTTGATTTTCTTATGAATGGTTTCACCGAGAATTGCCTCCTCTTGTTGAAGCAAGTTTACCACCTCCCCAAATGATAGCTTATTGCTAGCCACATTTAGACAAGTGACATGCTCAAAGGGTACAGAGCAATGCTCTCAAGATGATGGGTACAAGAGAGTCACCGAACACAGTTTCTCCTAATGCTTGCAATAAACTCTCCAATTTCTCACCATTTTTGCATCTTTAGGCAATGAAACTAACTCTTCAAATAAAGGAATTAATATTGATTTTTTGATCCATAGACTTTTTCAAGACGATCCCAAGTCTCTTTAGCCATTTTTGTTGTTTTAATGTATGGTTGAACCTCATCTAAAACACTAGAAAGGATGATCAATTTGGCCTTTTAGTTGGCCTTATCAAACCTCCTCTACTCATCCACCCTTATTGTTGGTCTAGTGATTGTTCCAACAACAATATCCCACTAAACTTCAAACTCAAGATGACTTTTGACCTTGGTTTTCCAAGTTGAATAGTTGTCACCTCTCAATAACTAAGAGTCCAGAACCATGATTTTTTAAGTATTTGAAACCATAATTTTTGGAGCATTTTAAGCCATAATTTTTTGAATATGAGAGTTCCTTAACTCTCCAAAATGGTTCCCCTTTTTATATATCACCAATCCAATATACTAAACCTTTCTATATACTACCAATCCAATATACTAAATATTTCTATATACCACCCTTCCAATATATCCATCGATAGATGGAAGAAGCTAGTCCTCTATATATGCACGATCGTACACGAGAGAGACCCTAGAAGGTAGGTTAAACAGAACAATACATGGTACCAAGGCAATGCAAGAAAGGAATTTGTTCTATCAATGATACCTGCTTAGAAGAAATCCTTGTACATGGCATAACTTCCCTATATACTCAATTTCTTTTTGCCAATATTTATGTCTAACGATGGAGAAAAATTGTAGTGAATGGAGGGGATAGCATCCCAAAAAATATTTGATTTCTCCCTGACAATTTATAGGGTTGATGCCACAAACGTCACTGTTACAACTTTATAACCATTAGAAACAATAATTCAAAATGATGGTTTTACCCATAAATGTGAATTAGGGGCACCATTTTATATCGAGCACTACTTGTTTGTTACAAAATATATTAAATAAATGACATTATTTCAACAACAAAAATTAGTTTTGCTTTGAAAAATAATTTGGTGCAATAAAAGAAATTAATATTGTTTGTCCTTTTCTTTATTTTAACTATATTAATATGCACTTTGTTGTTTTTTTCTTTAGGATATGAAAAGAATTAAAATATTGATTTTTTGTTTTTTTAAACTCAACCTAATGTTTTGCTTCCAGAATATTAATTCAATTATACTTCATGCAAGTGGGATATATGAAGGAAAAAATTAAGTCAAATACAACTTTTATTTTCCTCCACAGATTCTCTCACAGGTGTTTCCCTCACGCAATCTGCAGATTAATGTGTTAGGCAAAGTGGATAGGCCATTGCATAGAACAAATGGCCACATGGGATTATCCCTCTTCACACAGCCTCTGCCAAAACACTCTCCAAACTACTATATTCGAGAAACTTTTATGTGTTTGCAGCAGTTTATTGCTGGAAGCAATGTCTTCTCACACCATTATTCACACTCCCAAGAAGGGCCTTCAGCAGGGTTAACAAATCTTCAGTAGGTCATTTGTCTTCTCCAAAACTGTAGTATACTCTTTATCTAACGCACAAACGGTCTTCTCTAAATCATGAATGCAAGGTCAGCAACTTACTCTGTCGTGTGAATTCTTTCACATAGGCTTCCTTTTTTTCATTCTCAAGAAATTTTATCTTTTCTACAGGCATTTCGAGGGTTCTTTCAATCAAAGGCACAACATTGATGGTGTTCTGATACCACAATAAATTCAGGCAAACATTGAGCAATGTATTACTGATGAAAGGTGGAATAAATACATGAGAATGTTGGTTAAGAAACTAAACCGACCACCAACCCAAAACTTCCTATGAAGGTTGTTAACAATAATAATATTACAATGATGTAATATACAACATTTATTTATTCTAACCATAGACAACTAGCAAGCTCTTGTCCAAGAAATCCTAAGAAAAAATTATCTATTCCAAGCAATAATATCTATCTTAGGAGACATACAATCGCTTGTTTAAAATGTAACTTCTTGAGAAATAAACTAAAATTATAATGAGGGTAGCTTTTATAATTCTAAGGAAAAAAAGAACACATTGCATTCCATGTGGAGGAAGGAAACTTCAAACCTTCTTTCAAATATGATTCAATTTTAGAAATTAAATCATAATTTACATTTTTTTATCTCTTTTATGCAAGTAAAGCTTAAATAGCCTATGCAAATAAAATAAATAATAAATTAATACAAAAGATAAAAAAGGAAATAGAACAATCCAATTACACTCTATGTGATGTAGCAGACAACTGCTTCTCATTTTCATGAAAATAAGACTATTTGCACAGTTAAATGACATTATTCATTTGATCAACCATGCATGAAAAAATAAATGATTCAACAAAATAACAAACATTTATTGAAAATAAGTTCACACTCAATGGAGTAAGCATTTGTAATCAAAAGCTGTGATTGTAATGTGTGTAAAAATAGTGAAGAGAGGAAAATTGAAAATGCTAGAAATAAAACAAACCTGATTTAGTTGGGAATAACAGCATGCAACATTGTAACTAGTCACAGCTACTTCCTTTGGTTCAGGCTTTGATCCTAAAACAGACTCAAACTTCTCTAGCGCTGATTCATATTTTCCTTCCCTGAAGTGAATAGAATGGCCATTGTCAAATCACTAATCGCAAGAAAAACACTGTGTAGGACTTTATGGAAAACTGGAGGCCAATCACCTAAACAAAACTTAAAACTATACAAAATCTTCAACTAAGAAAACAATGAAGGACATGCCAAAGTTATGGTAACTGTATCCTCTAATTTAAACCAAAAAAATGAAGGTGAGATTAGTGTCTTTTCTTCTAATATTTCACAAAAACGCTTCAGCCAGAGTTGTTGAGATTCAAAACGGCGGAAACATAACACATTCCATGGTATTACTAGCTAAATAGAGTAATACATACAAGTTTGTTCAAATTTAGCATACCAAATTATTTGAGCCAAAAGTGATCTAGCAATCAGAAGATGGAATGGATGGAATTTGGCATTCTATACAGTAAACGAAGCATGTTCTTTAAGAAAAAAATACCAACAACAAACTATATACTCAAAACATTAATAGTGGAATTGCATGTGGTGCAAACAACAAAAGGATCATCAGGTGGATTTGTTATGACATTGTCAGCACCTGAAAAAATGAGATTTTTTTTGGAACTTCATAATGTTATAGCCAAAAGTACAAATCACGAATTATCGTATTCTAATAGCTGCACTCAAAACATATCACAATGCATAATTCACTGTATTATTATTATTTATAACTTTTGGAATATAACCAAGGGACTTATCACACTTTGGTAGCACCTCTTGTACTAAGAGAATATTTTTCACAAAGTATGTGATAGATAAAAGAGACTTCAAAAATAGGATCATATTTAGCATACTGAGAAATATTGTGATCAATGTAGCTTCTATGTTTATGAGTCGGGTATGAAAGAATATGTTTTGTGCATAGGATATAATGAAAAATACTGGCTATTTCAAGAATTTACGTATAACATTAGTATTGTACCCATACAAAAATTTCATATTGTGTCTTGTTTTTAAACTAAAGTCTATTGTTTTCTCATAAAATCATAGTCGAGTCTTGTGTGGCCTGCACTATCTTTGTCGTTTTTTTGTCGTTTTCTAACTATTCATAGTATCAAGCAAGAGAAGTAACATACATCTTGGAAAAGGCATTGAGATTCCAAATCATTCCCAATCACCATACTTAGGTTCACATGCTTTGGAACATGTTTTGATAAAGAGGATTCTATGGAGGCATTTTCTAAGATTAAGATCAAAGCAAAGGACAAAATCAAGCACTCGAAAAGGAGGAGAGCATGCTAGAGAGGCTAAGAACATGCCTTTTTAAAGGCCTTGCAAATTGCAAAAAATTTGATATAGTGTTCAAGCATGCACCAATATAAAGCAAATCATCATTTTAGGAAAGTGTTCATACATGCCTTAGTAAGGATTTAAATGCGCCAAGTCAAGAAGCACATGTCAAATAGGAGTTTCAAGAGTCTAACAGCATTTTTCAAAATGAAGTGTGATGTCCCCGAATCGTGACATTAAAGATAACAAAATACATACTAAGAATGTTATGCATTCGATATAATTATAATTGTCAAAGACAATATTATAATTATAATTATTATACTATAAATATTAACATTATGGTATAATAGATATTAAATATATATATATAACATAAAATAATATTATAATTAATCAAATATAAAACTATAAATAAACAATTATGATCATTATAATATTTCAATATAAAATTAGGGACATTACATCCTTGCTAAAGCATTGCCTAAGTTAATTTGTCCTATCTACTTGCCATCCTAGCATGAACGTAGAATCAAGGGATTAACTTTTAATATGAATCGAGGGAATCAAATATTGATACATAGGGTGATTATATCTACTTCATCGTCGCCTATTTGAGATTCTATTGTTGCCATGCTAGTAATACTATTAGAAGATCGTTGTTTAGAATTGAAAGGTAGTCATGCTCATTAGGCTATTATTCCAACGTGTGGCAAGGGCAATACAAGGTCGAACAAAGATATATCGTGGTCATCTGTTTGATGACTCCTTATCCGTCATCATCATCTACAAGGTCGTCTAGGACCCAAAGGCGAACGTTGCCTCTTCTTGATCAATATAGTAAACTACAACAGTGATATTGCATTCCATTCAATGCTATCAGCCATCGGGGAAGAAATGTGGGGATCCATCGAATCCCTTTCATCCCACCATAAATTACTAAGCTTTGACAAATCGATGCTAGTCGACCTAAATCAAGGAAAGGTACAGACAAAGAATCCGTCTCTGAGTAGTAGGCCATTGGGCTATTGCCACCGTAAGGGGAGGTCATAGGGAGTTTGCCAGCAACTGAATTCACAGCCCTCGAATGTTCCAAAGGTAAATATGAAAAGACATGCCTCTTCCGAAGGGGTGCAAATAACTTAAGATGGAAGGGCGTGTCATTTCCCAAATTTGAGGTATTAAAGATTGAACATGGTCAAACAAAGAATCAAGGGGGAGAACGGAAGAAATCAATATAGTTTCCCAAACAGATAAAAGACACTCTAGTGAGTTGGTCCCCCAGTTTGGTTGCGCATCGATTGAGGGACTAAAGTGTTAGTGCTCTAAGGAGTAATTGATCATCAATTCAGGTTGCATATTTAACCGCAAAACATCAGATATCCAACCATCACAACTATCGAATGACTTAGAGATTGATATAAAACAGAAATAGTGAATAGGAAAGGCACCAATCTACTGTATTGTATATGCCTGTAATACCTTGAGAATTTCAAAATTAGCATCCCCTCGGTGCCAAATCCGTGCTATATACCACTACAAACCATATACCGTGACTTATCTTCGTTCAGTTATATTCACATACCATCCCTTATCATCAACAGATAATATAATTTGCTAACTGAATGCATTAGTCTGAATTACTCTTAAAGGTACATCATTTGAAACTATCGACCCTAAGCACTTTTAGAATATGTAAATTAAGAATTAGATGCAAATCTACAAGATTTCTAAAAAGGGGACATTGCAGGGAGCCATTGGAAGAAATTAAGTTTATTATCAAAGGTACCTATGAGAGTTTGCAAACACACTTTTACAAAGGAATAAAATCTTGAAAGAATTTATACCCAATTTCCAAGTGTGCGCCAATACAAAGATCTCCTAAAAACTCATTAAGAATGCATAGACACATGCTAATGAATTGAAGCACACCACAATGAAGACAGTGTTAGAAAAAAATTGTATAAACACCTGCAAAGCAAAATAGATGACACGAGGGAGAATGTGCTAGTGTTTAGGTGTGCATCAAAGGACAGATGCACACCACTGTGAAATATAACCACCATTTTCTAAGGTTTGTCAACGTGTGGGAGCTTATAAGCATGTGCATGTGCAAAGGAGAAAGACATGTCAAAGACTAAATTGTAGACTTGTGTGCTGGTATAAGGCTACGAGGTCTCAAATCAATATTTTGAAATCCAATGGCACGCTAAGGAATAGGCATGCATTTCGCCAAACAATTAAAACATTTCCTACAATTTGAGAGGCATGTGAAGAATGAAAAACATGCACCAAATATTATACATGTACCTTTTCAAAAAGGAAAAATAAATAATTTAACTATGGTGCATGCCTTTGTGGAAGAATGCACCTCTCCAAAGAATGTCAACTATAGTGATGAGGTAATTTAAAATTAAAATAAAATAAAAAAATTGCTACGTTTAGGGGTTCAATTAGAATTAATAGTAGAAGACACCTCCTTAATGGGGTATCACTCATTAGAGAAGCTATTTATATAAGGATAGAAGGTGTGAACAACCCAACTCGCTCCAACTCAATCCCTGTAGTTTTTTGCTTATCTTTTTATGTTTTGATTGTTTTTAGGAAGAATTCTAGATAGAAGTAGAAGGGGTGCCAACCATAAAAATGCAAATAATATAGAAATACAATAATTTCTTGAGCAACTGCAATACTAATTAAGATCTGACAATACATACAAAGAGGTTATATACAAACAATGTACCCACAAAGCTCCAGAATAATTAAATAAGAAAGTATAGTGCATGCTAGGCAAGATGTGCTGAAATTGACGAAATGCAACCTCGGGACCTCAAATCGACATTCTCCCACGTAGTAGCTGGTGAAAAGATGCTAAGAAGGTGGGACGCCAAAGCCAGAGTCAAGAAACTGCCAAAAAGAGAGGCGTTTTTGCCTCCAAGTTCACACACCCTTCTCTGGTGAACACGCCTTTGCACAGGAAAAGTACGGCCTCTGCAAGAAATGGTACGGCTTTATTGAAAGCTGGAAATCTAGATGAAGATGGCACCTCTGATGAAGAAACCCTCTCCCTTATTGTAAACAGGTAAATACCGAACAGAAACTCAGATGTAAGCATAGATGAACTTCTGGATGAAGCTCCCACAATGGCAATCATTCAACTGGTGTCTCATAGTCTCACAATCACAAATTCAGAGAAGAATTGTCGGTCTCCAATGAAGGTTTTCCTGAAACCCTTGTCCTCAGACAAAGTCACAGAGAAAATAAAAGTTGCAATGTCAAATGATCAAAAGGTGAGTTCGACTTGCATATTTTCCCTTATATCTCCAAAAAGGCACACATATCAAGAAGTCACGTACTTTTCCATTTACATACATTAAATTGTATTTAAAATTTAAATTACTTCAATAGTCTTTTATTTCACTTTACCAAGTGGGTGTACCTTTTAAATGACTTGAGTGATTTTGATTTTCACTTTATAACCTTTAAGTCATTATTTTATAATATTTTGAGTGGCTTTTAATTATTATAAAGTCAAATCATAACTTTATAATATTAAATGACTTAACCACTAAAATATTCATAACTCCCTCAATTCTCAGTGTTTTGACGTGTCGTTAGAAGCTAGCGAACACTGAACTGCAAAGGCCTGCATTGAGCCCAACAATGAATTGAAGGGGTGGAATGCCAATATCCACCAAAACGGTCACTGACCCTCTAGCCAGATCCTGTCAGCCTACAAGGGTCCAAGAAATAGGCTAACTCAACTACTCCTAAGACAGACTAGAATGGGGACATTACAGTTCGCCCTCCCCAAATTTGCTTGTCCTCAAGCAAACTCAAAGTTGGATGCTATAGCATACTATCACTCTCCCAAGTAGCATCCTCTGTCGGCAGATCTTTCCACTTCACCAAATATTCCCCGATAACCTGCCCCCGTAGAGGACGCTCTCTGAACTCCAGAATGGCCTCAGGTACTAAAATCAACCTCCCCTCATCATCCAAGTGTGGTAGGTCTGCAGAAGGAACTATGTGTTGCCCCAACGCCTTTTTGAGGCGCGATACATTAAACACATTATGTACCCTACTGTCTGTCGGTAAATCTAACTCATAAGCCACCTCGCCAACTTGCCTGACAATGGTAAATGGCCCATAGTAGCGTGGTTTGAGTTTCTTTAAGCCCCTCGTCCTAAGAGTGGACTGCCTGTAGGGTTGTAGCATGAGATACACCAAATCATCAACCTCAAACGATCGCTCAACCCTCCTCTGATTAGCATACTACTTCTGCTGATTCTGAGCCCTCTAAATATTCTCTCGAAGAGCTCTCATAATATCCTAGTTCTCTTGTAACAGATCACTAGCACTTGGCACTCTGCAGTCGCTCAGTAGCAAATCAATGAAACTCGAAGCATCATAGGCATATAATGCTCGGAAAGGTAACATCTAGATAGACATGTTGTGAGTTGAATTGTAGCAGTACTCACAAAGATGTAACCACTTCACCCAAGCCTTCTACTACGCTGAAATATAATTCTGTAGGTATCCCTCCACCCATTTGTTGATGATCTCAAACTGCCCATTTGTCTGGGGGTGGTAGCTAGTACTCGAAGTAAGTTCGGTCCCACAAAGTCTGAATAACTCCTGCCATAAATTATTCATGAACCTACTGTCTTTATTGTTGACAATGCTCTGAGGTAACCCATGTAACCTAAATACCTCTCGAAAGAACAAATCCACCACCTGCATAGTTGAGTAAGTACTAGTGATCAAGAAGAAATGTGCATACTTCGTCAATCGATCAACTACCACAAAAATGTTGTCTCTACCCTGAGCATTCGACAAGCCCGTAATGAAGTCCATTGACAAGCATTCCCACTTCCTCTCAGGAATAAGAAGCGGGTGTAGTAACCTAGTAGGATAAGTATGCTCTTGCTTGTTCTCCTAACAAACAGAGCACTCCCTGACATATTGAAGAAAATCTGATTTGAGACCCTTCCACGTGAATCTCTCTCATACCTTCCTGTAGGTCTTAAAGTACCCGGGATGACCAGCCATGGGTGAATCATGAAGAGTCTTCAAAACCTTGTTCTTCACCTCAGAACTTGGGACTAAAAATATTTTCCGTTTGTAAATGATAAGATCATTCACAAGAGAGTACCTGCTATCCTATATAGTCCCATCAACAATGCCAAAAGCCCACAAATTCTTGGCATACTTTGCTATAATCATGTGACTCCAATCCTCTAAAATCACTGCAATGGAGCTCAAGTGTGGATGGCAAGATAAAGCATCAACAACTACATTTTGTGTCCCTTTGACATAGGAAATGTCAAAATCATATGACTGAAATTTGCTAACCCACTTCTGTTGTCTCTCATTCAGGCCTCGCTGCCCAAGGAAATGCTTCAAGCTGTTATGATCCGTCTCGACACAAAATTTGTTGCCAACTAGATATTTCTTGAATTTGGCCATAGCGTGCATAATAGCCAACATCTCCTTGTTGTAAATACTAAAGCTCCTCTCAAGACCCCTTAGCTTCCTACTTTTGAAAGCTATCGAATGACGGTCATGCATGATTACTGCACCAATACCTTCTCCACTAGCATCACAATGAATCTCAAAAGGTTTGGTGAAGTTTGGCAACGCCAAAACTGGTCATGTCATCATCAAATGTCTAAACTTCTCAAAACACTCTTGTGCTTGAGGTGTCCAAACGAATGCTCCCTTCTTTGTCAAATCTATAAGTGGTGATGCATGTCTCAAAAACCCACTAACAAACCGACGGTAGAAAGCACATAATCCCACAAATCCCTTGAGTTGCATCAAGGTCTCAGGAGTAGGCCAATCAACAATGGCGCGAACCTTATCAATATCCATGCTAACACCCTCTCCACTGATGATGTGACCCAGATAAAGCAACTCGGCCATGCCCAATGCACATTTGGACTCCTTGGCGTACAAGGACTCCCTGTCAAGTATGCTCAGCATAGTATCCAGGTGAGCCAGGTGCTCCTCCAAAGATCTGTTGTAGACCAAATGTCATCGAAGAATACCAAAACGAATCTCCTTAACTAAGACTGAAAGATTTTATTCATCGTGGACTGAAAGGTGGCTAGAGCGTTGGTTAAACCGAAAGGCGTAACCAAAAATTCGTAATGTCCACAATGACATCTAAAAGCATTCTCAATGTCCTCCTCTCGGACTCTGATTTGATGGTACCCTGTCCTCAAATCTATCTTCGAGAAGTAGCAAGCCCCATGCAGCTCGTCTATCAACTCATCAATATGCAAAATGGGATACCTGTTCTTGATGGTTTTCCTGTTCAACATCCTTTAATCGATACACATCCTAAGTGTACCATCCTTCTTCTTCACCAATACAACCGAAGAAGCAAATGGAGACTTACTCGGCCTGATGTGTCCCATAGCGAGCAACTCTTTGATGGTCTTGTCTATTTCATCTTTCAATCGCTTCGAGTGCCGCCATTTTCATTGTTGGTTTTGCTACCATTATTCCAAATGCAGGTATGCCAAAAACCCTTTGAAAATTATTAGGCTAGAAAGAGATAGTAACTGAAAATCCCATATAATCGACACTACTTTTATGTGCATGTTGGTTGTAACTTGTAACCATTTCTTTCAGATAGGGTTTGAAATCTTTGGAATTAAAAAAAGGGCATCATGCAGCTTTATCTACTTGAGCAAGGGTTAGTGCTCGCTTTATTGGATAGTCGACAGCACTCTCCTACCACTAACCTTTGCATTAGCTACCTATGAGGCTTTCCCATGTGAGAGTGTCAATAGTAACATTGTCACTCTTTCGTTTATCCACCTTTCCTCCTGCAATCTTCGGCCTATACATTAGCTTCTTTCCTTTACCGCTGCCACTAGCATCCATTTTTCCAAACTCAAAAAATGACAAGGCTCGACTTTAAATTTTGTTAGTTGTGATTGTTGCCTCAAATGGAATAAGTCGATGAATGGTACGATAGCTTGAGCTTTTATATTTTCCTCCTCTCGTCCTGGAGATTGGCGTACGGATGTGCTCTTATTATTTTTTTGTACTGTGTGAACGTTCTCCTGCATACTATTGACGGGTGTTTTATGACCGCACCAACACAGAATGAAATGTCCAACGGTCACTCTATTCTCTCTTGATCAAAGTATTCCGCATGCTAAGATTGCGTGAAATTTCATGCGTTCAACTCTAAGGTTCCTTTTATTGCGAATAGACTCAGTTGGTTGATGTGAATATGCTCGGTATTCCAAGGGGACTTACGTAATTGTTCAACTTCGTGAAGCAGATGAAAGATTTGACTGTGATGCTCTGATTTCTAAACTAACCCAAAAATGCTGAATTGAAAAGGAATAGGGGTAGGAATTCTACAATCTACTTCTAAAGGGTGGAATGTGGGGATCAACTTAAACAATCTTCAAACTAGACTCTACTTTGCCTCCCTTCGGACAACTTCCACAAAGTCGGTGCAATCTTCAAAGGATAAGAAAAATGTTCAAATTATGACACAACATGTTCATACCATCACAACGATGCATATGGACATATCAGCCACAATCGAAGTTAAGTGCTAATACTCCAGTTGACCACGCAAGGCAAACTCACCGTCAGCAAGCCCGCTAGTGGTATGGACGAAGAAGACTTGCTCAAATCAAACCATGTATTCCACAACTAACCACTACTTGCATAAAATAAAAGTCTATTTTACTCTATCTACTTGAATCGGAAAGACGAAAAAGCCTTGCCAACCACTCACAACAAAAGAGAGAATCACCAATCAATGAAATTCTTTGTATTATGAGAGTCCTCCACAACAACTTCTTACAAAAACTTTCAAAGGGAAAGCTTTTCTTTCCTTTTCAAACTAAGCTAACTTCTAACTAAATGCTATATGCCTTCTACTCTCTATCTCTGATTCAACTCTTGATCTAATGTCTAATAGATTACAAATGAGGGGGGATGCCCCTTTTATAGCTAGCCCATTTCAGTGGACGACTCAGATTCAATTACAATAAAGGGCTCAGATCGAGCCACCTATGCCCTAATTACGGTTTTTGCCCTAAAACCACCACAAAGAGGAGTGGGGCAATGAATGCACACAAGATTCTCCACTCCTTTGTAGGAACCACTATGAGCAATTAATGCCCACTATCTTCCTCTAGAAGATTCTCGTCCAGAAATGCGTTCCCACTGTTCTACCTGCCAATTCTGCTGCGCTAGGAGGAGAGGCGAGTATATGGTTGATATACAAGTGATGAGCAAGGAATTCTTCTCGTTCAGCCCTCTCGTTGTTTTAATCACGTTCTTAATGCCTTAGACAAATCTTCACTATCGTTTCCCTTTTCCAAAGTTGTAACGTTGTCCAGCTTCATCACCTCAAGTCCTCACGCTCTGGTTCCAGTGTTCATCTTGCAAAACAGAAAGAAGAGCATCAGAACGCTTATAATATAAATTCACTTCACTTACCCAATTTTCACGTTTTGACTTCCAAGGTCTACTTGACCTCCAGATTTGATAAAATTCATCACTTTCCTAGCAAAATTTCGTCATGAGTGCATGGTGTTCATTTCATGAGGTTGTCTTCAAAGGCGAATCCACCACCTTGTGCCTGGAGTTTGTGCCTTAGAAATTATTTCACCTTGAGGACGCATTTGAACGCTTGATGTTCAAGCTTCATTTTATCTTCAAATTCCTCCATGCCTTAGACCAATTTCATCTCTACCCTGTGAGTGTGTTTGACCCCTTAGACAATTTTATCTGTTTTATAAATTTCATCCACTGTAATCTAAGCGCTCATTTTGACATCGCCAGTTGGGGCATTTTTTGTAAAAACATTTCTCTGCCTTCGAAAATTTAATTTCGCCTAGGAATTTCATCAAACAGGTGCCAAGCTAGAATCTTCGTTGAAACAACGCGAGCAAGGTATGGTAAATCTTTAAATCATCTCCCAGTGGGAAATGTCCAATACCTAGAAGAAATTTCCCCTCAGAAATCTTCATTTTCATGTGTATCCAGACGAAGGGGTAAGTTTAATTTTTATTATTTTTGAAAAATAATAAAAATTGCTAAGGTTGATTCCATTTTATTCTGGACGTATTTGAACACTGCAGTCTTCATTTTTTTATGCCTTGGCATTTTTCTCGCTTCCCTGAAGAAATTATCTTCCTGCTCACGGGCACAACTCACCTTGCACTTGGAAAATTTAATATTACCTCTCCTAGGCATATTTTTCATCTTCACCTTAGGAAATGCCTTAGAAATTATTTAAATTTAATCAACTTACCTTGGTCGTACTTCATAACACATACCTTTACCTTCATTTCCCAAGCAATTTCACGCCTTAACAATTTTCCCATCTTTACTCACCTTGGGTGCATTTTAGAAGGCCCTCTTCTATTTTAGTTTGCCTTGGAAATTTCCCCACCTTCATTTGATTGCTGGGCGCATTTAACTCCTGTTCTTCAGATTTCCAGCATTAGAAAATATTCTTCAACCACCTTCTTCCTTGGGCACAGTTGAGGTGCATACTTTCATTAATTTTATTTTTTTATCACTTAGAAAATTTCTGCCAAGACCCTCACCTCAAGGGCGTATTCCGGCTAGTGAGGTTTCAGTTTTGAAGACTTAGAAAGTTTTGAGGCCTCTTCACAACTTGGGCGCATATGGAGGGGTCTCCTTCCATGTTTTTCCCTTAGAAAATTTTTTACTCCACACCTCCCTTGGGCGCATTTAGGGTGTGCAGCTGCAATTTTTCATGACTTAGCATATTTCAAACACCTAAACTCACCTTGGGCACATTTTACCCTTGGTGCTTTCATCTTGACTTAGAAGCCTTTTCATCATGTTCACTTCCTTTGTTGGGCGCATTCCCACCCTTGAGCTTTCATTTTGTGACTTAGAATACTTTTATCTTGTCACTTCTCTTGCTGGGCGCACTTCACCTATGGAGGAGGTATTTTCCATGCCTTGAAATTCTCTTGCCATGTCTTCCATGTAACCTTGTAAGCTGGGCGCATTTGAGGTCCTCTGCCTCTATTTTCTAAATTAGAAAAAATTCCTTAGACCCTTGCTTACCTTGGGCGCATTTTCCTAGTGGTGTCTTAACTTTGCATGACTTAGAAAATTTCTAAGTCCCTCACATTGCCTTGGGCGCATTTCAGCCCATGAGCTCTCATCTTATCTCACTTAGAAACTTTTTAAAGCTTCTATGTCCTTGAGGGCGCATTCTAGTGGTGCTGCTTTCATTTCAACTTGCCTTAGAATATTTTCCATCATCTCCCCAACATGGGCGCATTTTAGGGGTCATGCTCCCACTTTCAAACACTTAGAAATAGTTTCTCCTCCACTCCTTGCTTGGGTGCATCTGGAGGGTGTTGCTTTCATCTTCACCACTTAGAATCTTTTATGCCTCCTTCATCCCCTTCATGGGTGCATTTGAGAGGGGCCTCTTTTATTTCCTTTACTCAGAAAATTTACATGCCTCACTCCTTGCTTGATGGCACATTCCACATGTGCAACTTTATTTTCAATAGCTCAGACTTTTTACAAGTCCTCTACTTATAGCTGAGGGCGCATTTGAGGCAGGCTGCTTTTATTTCAACTATATCTTGAAACTTTTCATACCTCCTTCTCCATGATGGGGCGCATATGAGAGGGTATACTTCCATTTTTGACTTAGGCAAATTTTATGCCATCCTCCTTGGCGTATCGGAACACTTGGCTTATTTTCAACCTGCCTACCCCAACTCTTAACTTGAAGATTTTCAATGCCCCAGCTACCCCTTTATACTTGTTGCCCAAGCTCATCTGCTATTTTTAGCCTTCCTCCTATTTTTAGCAAAACCCTAAAATTGCTTGACTTTTGCGGCTTCGTTCGACTTGAATTTTCCACCACGTGATCCTTATCGATTGGTGAACCTGTTCACACCTGCCCCTCGTGTTGACCTGCTATTTATAGCCCTGTTCTGGAGGTGACTTACTATAAATAGTAAGTGCTCGGATTGCGCCCAAATTTTACCAGTAGATTGCCTGAAGGATGTTGATCGCATTGGGATACCTTCGTTTTTCAAAATTCTGGCTTTTTACCCCTCTTTTTAGGCATCGAAGTTGGAAACCCTAATCTGACTTGCATGTGGCTCAAATGACTTCTGTTTGACTTGATTTTTGCTGCATGTCATTCTGCTTGTTGAACTGAAGTGTCCGGTGTTGCTGGAGTGAACCTTCTATTTATAGTAAGTGCCTGAAAAGTGACCAACCGACTGCCGGATGAATTTGCATGTTCAACTGCCCGTGGGATCTCAAGAAACCCAGAAAATTGGTCTGCATTCGGGCACTGGCGAAAAATAGTAAGTCCTTGAAAACTGATCCGCTCTACTTGCATGTCATATCATTGTGAAGCTCTCGAAAAACCCATAAGGAATATCCAGACATGCACTGAAAAACTCTGCATGCAAACCCTAAAAAGAGCCTTTGAAGGATGAACAGTTAAAAGTCATCATCTCGGTTTGCATGTTACATCACTGCGAAGGTCTTGAAAAACCCAGAAACATTTCCTAGACATGCATTTGAAAATCATACATGCGCATCCTGAAAATGACTCTTGAAGCCTGAACTGCTAAAAATAGCAAGTTGCCCAATTCTGGTCAAATTTTGCGTACGAGCATTTGAAAGTTCCCTGAATGTGTTGAAGCAGTCAAAAGTCCAAAATCCTGATGAAAAGCTCCCAAATTGAACACTTACTAAAAATAGTAAGTTGTCAGAACTTAGTGAAAATTCAGTGGGAATCTGCTGGGAGCCTTCTGACAGCAATGTTAAGCTCAGATGTCGATTAGTCAACTCAATTTAACTTCAAACTGGCCTGAAGAATGAAAATCCTCATTTCACAGACGGCCAAAATTTCCAACTTAGGTCAAACGATGGGACATCCCCGAAAGGACAAAAAGATCAAAGAGAGAGAGAGACAAAACAACCCAAAAACCAAAGCCAAAAGACTAGAATGGAGCAAAATTTAGGGGGTCCCCATTTGAATGGGGCGATGTGTGAAAAGGTCAGAACACATACCTTGTCAGGGCCCACTTGTTGTCTATTTCTAATTTGTCATACTTTGTAATTGATGACTTGTTGTTCCTTACAAGCTTCTTGTCGTACTATGGATGATCTCGTCGTGGTACTTAAGCATGAGCTTCTTCTTTCACTGTACGTTGTGGTTCCCACATCCCACAATCTTTTGTTTATGCTCTTGCTATGTGCCTCGTATGTCGTTCGTCCCAAATCAACTACTACCTACACCGTGCACCCTTCTTTCGTCCTGTGTGTACACCGTTCTTTCCTTTGGGTCAACATACCTTGTGCTCACTCCTTTGTTGCTCAATCCGTATGCTATGCAAGCTGTATGTGATGTTCCCTCTAGTCCGTACCCCAAATTCCCCTGATTTCCCGACTTCACTCTTTGTTCGTTGTACCTTGCAATCTTTTTCATATTGCCTCCTCTGTATGGTGTTGTCTTTATGGTGTTCGTCAATGGTATAAAATGTATTATCTGTCTTGTGTATGGCATGCACAAATTCTTCATCACTTCCTAATCATTGGCGTACCATCTCTTCCTTGCCAACTATTGGTTTTTCAATTCGCACCTCTGGAATGTGGATTAGAAATAGACAGCTATGCACAATTAAACTACTCTTCAAATTAGCAGGGGGAGCTCCCTCTTCGCTAATGATGCTTAAAAAGAATACTAAACTACTATCGATTTTTTTTTCTCAGCTAAGAGCACAAGGTTATAAAACTCTTTGTGTCATAGCTGAGGTTTTCTCTTTTCCAAAACTTCAAACTACAACTAGGCCTAAACAATAGACGCTTCTGACAATTCAAGTAAAATCAAAGCTTGAGAGTCGGAAGCAAACTAGGAATAATTTGATTAACACGAAAGCTTAAATAAAATCACTTCCAAATCACAACTGAAGACTCATTGTACTTATAAGATGTAAGCTAACATAAAGATTATACAAGCAAAACACATAAGACAAGAAACTAAAAGAGATTGAGCAAGTAAATCAGAGCAAAGAAGGCATAAGTTCTCACTTTTCTCAATTTCTAACAGCAATTACACTTCTAGGACAGCAGATTGTAGCAAAGACAAGCTTACAATGTGTGATCAAACACAAGATTACACTTGACACAAGTTGAACGATAACTAAACAACAATTTGCAGCAATACAGGCTTACAAATTAGCTCTTACAATAATAGTTAGAAAATAATGGGCAAGGCTGCCCTTATTTATACACATACAAGGAGGAGGTATCCCAAAAATCTCCTTGCTTTAAGCTGACTAGACTTGCCGACATGCAAGATTTATTTCTAAAACTAACACAAGACAACTAACTAACCACCTACTAAAATCAATTAACTGATTTAAAAGAAGGGAAAGTTCCAACTATACATTTGATTTTTCTATTTCACAAAGAATAGATAAGCATGAAACAAGAATAGCAAGTTAAACTCGGAAAAGACATCAAATTAACTGTTGCTTTTAGTTCTATTCTTGGAAATCTTCGCTGCCCCAAAAAGGTGACTCACTCATTGATAATTTGGGAAACTATATCAGCCAAAAAGCTGGTAACTGCCTCCTTGTCAGGTTTACTGATACTATCCAAAGCAATATTCTTCTTTTCCAACATCTCACAATCTGCAATCAAACTCAAAAATCCCTTCGTCTCTTCCGCTGCTTTATCAATTTTTGTTGACATCGCAACATGATTCATCTTGCCAACAACAACATCACTACTAAAACTATCACGGACGAGATTCTAAAACCCTGTTTGCACTTCACCGAGATCAAAGAACGTTCCATCATCATGACCATATTGACAAGGGATCTATGAAAAAAATGTGCTTATGAACTTAAGGATATTAGCAACCTTTTGTCTATATTCAACCAATTCTACAGATATTCTCTCATATGTTTTTACTTTGAAGACGTGTTGTTCTCTCCAAGCAAAAATCTTCTTATGCTCTTCTGTAAAGATTGAATCATTAGCCGTCCTTAAGTCGGAAATGATGATCTCATGCATTGGTTTCACTTTTGCCATACACTGCTCAAACCCCTAAATACCTTGGCGAAGATCATGGGAGTTATACCTCAATTGGTATATCTCTGCAAGTATAAATCTGCCCTAATGATGAATTCATCAATCCAATCTCACATTTGTTTTCCATATATGACCAACTGACTCAACTAATGCTCATCGTCCACTGACTCCAAAATCTGTGGAAGCAACAAAGTGGCCTATGAAGTGCCATGAAGGAGATTGGAAACATATTGCCGCAATTGTCGAATCTCAGCTTCGAGGGCTGCCTTATCTTCTCCATCCTTGAGCACTCGTTCCTTTAGATTATCTGTTGCAACCTCAAAGAGATTCACATCAGTATGTCGGGTGCTTCTAGCGAGATTGACCTTGACAACCTTGCAGTCATCAATCTCAACCTCATCAACGTTCTTGTCCTTCGGAGGTGTAGCAATCTCAAGGATAATCTCACCATCAGAACTCTTCTTCATGTGAACTTGCTTATTAAGTTTCTTTACTAGTGTGCCTTGGTAGACACTATCAAGTTCTGCAAAGTTCAACTGATAAGAAGGCTTCCTCCTCTTCCTGCCCAAGATGTTCTCAAGCCAAGACGAGGAGTCTTTGTTAACTTCTCTGGGAGGCTCGATTCTAGTTCCATCAACTCCTGATGAATCAATAGGTGTTGAGATGTTGCGAACTAGTGAATCAACTTCTGAATCTATCTGAATGGGAGAAAGCTTCGGTGATGAAAGAGAAACAAGAGATGAAGGCCCTACTTCAACTTGTGGTGTTGATTCTACTAGAACTTCTGATGCATCTGTTGGTTTTTCCTGTTGAATCCAAACGGGAGACTCCACCTTTTTCTTTGAACTCTTCAACATTTTGCTAATCTTTGTACCTTTAGGAGGAATGCTCCTAGCTTTCACTCTTGGTTTTGGTTTAGAAGAAGAAGAAGGTAGAGATGACTAGACTACTGGCAATTCTACAACTGGAATAGCTACCTTCTGTTGTGACCTTTTTCACACATCACCCCATCCAAGATGGGGACCCCCTAATTTTTTGCTCCATTATGGTCTTTTGGCTTTGCGTCCCTCTATCTCTGATCTTTCGTCCTTCCGGGGATGTCCCGTCTTTTGACCTAGATTGAAATAATGACCAAGTATACGAAATTAGGGTTTCCATCTTTTAGGCTTGTTTTAGGTCAAACTGAGTTATCAAGGTGAAATCCAAGTGCAGCAGCACATTCAGGAAGCTCAAAGCAGAGTCCCACTAAAATCCTACTGAAATCTGACCACTTACTATTTTTAGTAAGTACCTAATTTGAGGCTTATTCCTCAGGATTTCGGGATTCTAATGACTTCAGCACATTCAGGCAGCTTCAGAGTGCCTACACGCGAAATTTGAACGAATTCAGACAACTGGCTATTTTTAGTAGTCCAGCCTTCAGAGGCTATTTTCAGGGTTTAAGCATACAATTCTTCGGTGAATGACTGGAGAATGGATCTGGGTTTCTTAAGACCTTCGCGATGGTGTAACATGCAAATCGAGAAGAGGACTTTCAGAGTTCAGCCTTCAGAGGCTATTTTTAGGGTTTGCATGCAAGAATTTTCAATGCATGTCTGAATATTCCATCTGGGTTTTGCGAGAGCTTCGCAGTGATACGACATGCAAGCGGAATGAATCAGTTTTCAGAGACTTACTATTTTTAGCCAGTGCCGGAACATTGACCAGTTTTCTGGGTTTTTTTGGGTTTTTTGAGATCCAATGGGCACTGTGACATAGAACTCGTCCGACATCTGATGGACCACTTTCTAGACACTTACTATAAATAGCAGCTTCAGTCCGATGGCTACCTAACACTTCATTCCAGCGAGCAGAACGACAAACAGTAGAAATCAAGGCAATCAGGAGCAGTCGGGAGCACATACAAGTCAGATTAGGGTTTCCCCTGCTATGTCTAAAAATAGATGAAGTAAAATGCAGAGGAGCCAAAAACGAGGCATGCCACCGAGATCAGCATCTTTCAGGCTACCTACTGGCAAAAATTTGAGCACGATCTGAATACTTACTATTTTTAGTAAGTCACCTCATGGCTAAAAATAGCACGTCATTGCCAAAGAAAAGGGGTGAACAGGTCTCTCACAGCATCAAGAACAAGTGGAACAAATTTCAAAGCAAACGGAGATACATGGATTGATCAAATTTAGGGTTTGCTAAAAATAGCGTACACTGTGTCAGGTAAGGTGTGAACAGGGTGGCAAAATCAGTGCAAGCACGGCTCAGAACAGAATGAACTACAAAGAAACCCTAACTTCTCCGAGTTTACTAAAAATAGAAAGCCAGGGCATAAATGGCATTGGAAATTCATAAGAGGCAACTGGCATAGAAACACATGCTTATATGGGCCAAGAAGATAAAAAGGGGCATGAAAATCTCCAAGTACAAGATTTCCTGAACAGAAGTCAAATGCGCCCACATGGCAAAGGCCTTGAAATTCTTCTAAGGCATGAAGTTTCCTCCTCATACCCCTAGATGCACTAGAGGAAGGTGAAAGGTCACCAAAAGGGCATGATAAAATTCCTAAGGCACAAAAATTCCTTGAGGCATCATCAAATGCGCTTGGAAATGGAGGTTGCCTAGCTCAAATGCGCCTAAGGGAGATGAAGGGTCGCTAGATAGAGGCGCTTTCCTTTGCATGTATGAAATGCGCCCAACATGGAAGTCAACACCCCCAAATGCGCCTAGGGAAGGTGAAGAGTCACCATGGGCATAGTATTTTCCTCCTCACACCCCTATATGCGCCTAAAACAAAGAAGTTTCCCTCTCACACTAGCAAACGCGCCTAAGGGAGATGAAGAGTCATTTGAAAGGGGCGGAATTCCTTGTCCACATGCAAATGCGCCCAACATGGAAGCAACATGAGCCATATGTGCCCAAGGAAGCTAAAGGGTCACAAGAAGATGGCGCTCCCCCTTGCAAAGGTGAAATGCACTCAACATGAAAGTCTACAAGTCAAAACGTGCTAGAGGGAGGTGAAGAGTCACCCTAGGCATGGGAATTCCTCATGACACCCTCATTTGCGCCCTCAAGTTCCTCCTCTCTATGGCATATGCGCCTAAGGTAAAAGGTAGAAGGTGAAAGTTGAAACGTTGGGTGGTGAATGTGAAAGCGCCAAAGTAAGGAAGTCCACTATGTGAAATGCGCTCAAGGAAGGTGAAGGGTCACCATGCGCCAAGGGGGAAAGAAATGCTAAGGGTGGCGTGATTTTAAAAGACTAAGGATTAATATTTTTCCTCCTCACCATGTGAAATGCACCTAGTGTGTGGGGACTTGAAGAATGAAAAATTGCTAAGTATGAAAGGAGAGTCTAGGCGTAGAATTGCCTAAGGAATGGAATGGAAGAATGACATGCCAAATAGGCCCTTCAGAGGGTAGATGATGAAATTTAAATTTTAAAATAATTCCTAAGGCATTTTTCTAAGGAGAAAATGAAGAGTACATCTAGAGGATGATGCTAGAATTTCCAGAGCTATAAAAACCTTCAGAGGGGAAATTCTTCAGAAAAAAATCAAGAAAATTTACCAAGGCAGAGAAGATTGAAATTGCAGGAGTAAAAGACATTCGGAGGGAAAGAAATAAACATTAGCCATTTTTATTATTTTTAAATAATAAAAATTAAAAGTACCCCTTCGTCCGGATACACATGAAAACGGTGGATTCGGGAAGGATTTCTCTTCTGGGTATTAAACATTTGCAATTCAAAGGTGATTCAAGCTTACTCCACGCCATGTCCACATCGTTTCGATGGATATTTTGCCCAATGCCTATTTTGAATAAAATTCCTAAGGCAAATTTGAGAAATTTCTCTAAGGTGAACAAACAAAATGAACGAGAAGGATTTCGCCAGAGGTTTGAACTGGATAATTTTGCCAAAGCGAAGGCGAGATCAAATGACTTAGCTGAACAATTCGAATTTGTTCAATGGAGTGAGTGATTTAATATTTTAAAAAAGTCAAATGCAATAAGGCAGGCCTGTGCAGAGATGATAAAAATCATAATTCTAGAAGTTTGAGATTCCGATGCCTCAGATGACAAGTGTTACAACTGGAAAAGAGAGGAAAAACGAATTCGAAAATTTGCTAAGAATAGTCTCTGCAGGAATTCGACCTGGCCATAAGATTTTGAAATCCTCTTCATTCCTCTTACCAGTTGCTAAGTGCAAAAAGTAGCTAAAGTGAAAAGTACGAATTTCTGAAGAGTTTGAAGTTGCTGAAGAGTTCGAAATTGTGAGAGAGCTAGAGGTTGCTAAGTGCGAATTTGCAGAAGTTAAAGTTGTTGAAGGAGGTGCGACTTAGCTTGCTGAGATTGCAGTTGCTGAGAAGTGCGAATTTCCTAGTTGCCAGAGGCTGCAGTTGCTGAGAAGGTGCGACTTAGTGAAGAAGTTTCATGCGACTGCTAAAATAAACGAGGTTAAGTATGAAGTTGCTGAGAAATCTGAAGTTGAAAAAAGCTGCATTTGCTGAAAGTTCGAATTTGTGAAGACACCTACAAGTTGCTGAAAGTACGTTTCTTCTAGAAGAGAAATGCGAGTTGGAGAAAGGTCTCAAGAGCTGCTGCAAATACAGAAATTTCACAGCTGAAGTGAACAAGACAGTTGAGGTTTGCAGTTGGAAACAGCAGAAGTGTTGCAGCCTTTTTATTTAAAAGTCTGCTGGCACCCTCAACGATGATTATTTTATTTTATTAAAATCTTGTCGTCTAACTATCTTGCCTTTTTTGCAGAATGGTTGAATCAAGCAGAAGAGCTGCAGGCAAAAACAACCACACCGAGTCCAAATAGGCATTGATCAAGAAACTGGGCAAGTCATTCTTGCCAGAGTCAAAATTTTCATCAAAGCTCGACAGGCTAGCTGACACGAACTTAGGCTCATTCAACCTGGAGGCATTCAGAAGAAGGATAATGGGGACTGGAGGCCATCACCCATCAGTGACTCCGCACAGTATTGTCAGAAGTGTACTGTATGCAGCTGCCAACTTTCCGCCAGCTATCCGGTGCCCGAAACTCATCATGGAATGCGCCCACCACTACAATGCAGAGCAGAGGACAATCATTGCGCCAGATGGCAAGGTGCTGGCCAACCTGACACCTGAAGCAATCGGAGAGGCATTCGGGATTCCAGTCCATGAGAAGACAATCTACAAGACAAAAGAAAGAGCTGGAAAGATGTACTCATCCACCACAGACCGGTGTGCTGATTTGATAAATACTAGGTGGATGATTAAACCCAAGCCGACTCGCACAAAATTGCCCAAGCAGATAGTCTCGGAGGATTTGAGGCAGGAGTTTGGTGATCTGATCATGATGTTAAGCAGAGTTGGAGGATGCCCCCAAGCGTTCATCTTTGAACCTTGGATGTTCTATTTTGTCAACTTGGTGTTAGAGGGAAAAGATTACATGGATTGGGCACTGATGATCAGTGATAGCATACATGAGCAGCTTCGTGGCGTGAGGAGAACGAAGACATTTTACATGGGCTCCTACCTTGTCTATATGCTGGCTCGCATGACGAGATACAGAGGGATCTCTTACAAGGAACCAATCGGTTGCGGTTCCCATCAGTTTAAAATATATGAGGCTTGTCCACAGTTGCATTTGACAAGCACGACTAATAACAAGAGGGTCAATGATGCCTTTACTATGCACATAACGAGGACCCTGCAGCAAAGAACCCATCACAGAATATCACAGGAGGCACAAGAAATGATTGAGAAATTCGGATGTTGGTTTATCCAATTTCCAAAATTCACCTACATAAGGCTGCAAGGATTTTCCTCCTATCCATACAGGTTGCCTTGGTATCCCACAAACAGGATAGTGATGCTGGAAGTATCTAGGCAACTAATTGCCTATGATAAGATTCAGAAGAAGAAGAAGAAAGGTGGACTTGGATTCCCAATTACCATGGGGAATTCAGATGAAATCTGCCCATCGCTGCAAGCAGCAAGAGAGGCAGAAGCGGAGCTCCAATTCTTCCACCTTTCCTATCACACCAGCAGGCACTACTACGATCCCCACAGAAACATCAGATGGATATTGGCAGAAGAGTTCAGGCACAAGGTGCAGATTGAAGACTTTTGGGCAAGTGCAGTGGATGAGATCGAAGTCAGAAAGAGAATGTTCTCTCGGATACCGTTGGTGATGGTCAGGGAGTGAAATTATCCCAGTACCAGATCAGATTGAGGAAGACATAAACGTTGTACAGGCTAACTACGAGACAGTAAGAGATACGCCTCTACCACTCCCAGATTGGTCTGAGCCAGAGATCACTGACTTGGATACACTTTGTATCCCAGTCTTGACATTTACACGGAGTTGGATAGAGAGGCATGTCAGCCGACTTAAGGGAAGGTCAATTCCCCTCACGTACAATCTGATGGGAGACAGCAGATTACCGGCAACTAATCAGAGGAGACGGAGTAATCCAACTCCAGAGCCTAGAGGAAAGGAGCCAATTCGACCTGAGCCTGTGGTAGTTGAGGAGTCCATGCATACGCCATCTCGGGCACATTCTCCAAGCTTACAGGAGGTGCCGTTGTTTGTTGATCAAAGGGAGAGATTGGATGTAGAGTAGACGGTGCGAGTGGAGAGTCAGCCACCTCGTAGAGAATCAGTGGGCCAGAGCATCAACATGCCCCGAGAAGGTAACCCACAAGCAAATCAGCAAGAGACAGATGAGGGGACGGCCACTGATACTCAGTTTCAGCAGGAAATTGAGGCAGCTCTCGAGGGTGATGCTACTTCAGATCAAGATGCCCAGAGCTCCGGAGACACTGAGCCTCGTCAGAACGATGGCAGAGGAGAGGTTCACGAGGTAGAGGCCGAGGTGGAACAACCTTTTATTATATCGGACATGCGGCAGGAGGTGCCAGAATGGCTAAGGGATAGGATGAGGCGTGATCCTATAGATGAGATCGATCCCGCAGCCGAAATGGAGGAGTTGTTACAGAGGATCAATGCACCTCCAGCAAAGAAAAAGGCTAGGAAGTTTTCCAAGATCTCAACAGATGAAGATGGATCCCGAACCTTGCATATGGCAGTGCCTCGGGTAGAATGTGATAGAGACGAGGTCGTTCCTGAGAACTATGTTATGACAACCATGGAACTAGGCCGCCCTACTGGAGCACAAGTGGTAGAGGAGTGCGATAATTCCTATCGAGCACTCAAGGATAGATTGTCCCATGTTGAGGGCAAATACAAAAGGTTGAAGGTAGAGCACAAGACACTGATTGGCTACGTGCAGCACTTGTCCCATCCTTGTGGGCAAGAAAATCCGGCAATTGAGCTTCCAGCTGAGTTTTCCAGGAAGTCAATCAGTGGGTTAGAAGATTTGAAGAATGGCACAGCAGGCAGACAAGTGGGTTGCCAGTGTGCGTACAGAAACAAGAAAGTTCATGGAAGATCTTGCACATGCCTATGGGCAAGCTTCCGATATTATGGCTAGAGTGGAGGCAGTTAACCATGCTTGGGGTGAGGCTCGCATCTATCAGACAAGAGTTGTTCTCCGTTTAGGGGCTTTGATGAGCATACCTCAACACACTTTGGTTGAGGGAGGTGTTATCCAGCAGGGGGATAGATACGACTTCGCCAGATGGTATTCTTCAGTAGTCACAGGCCGGGGATTCTACGATGCATCACAGGCAGATTCTGTAAGGGTCAGAAAGGCCATGACGAACATCTTAGATGGAATCCTCAACACATTGGAGGCAATCTTTGCTAGGAGGTTGACTTCTGAAGAGATAACTGCAGATGGATTGAAAGACAGATTGACGCCATTCTTCTCTGAGGTGAAGACCTTCACACAGGATGATTTCGAGAACACAGCCACATTCTCCAGTATCATACAGAACACCTAGAACGCCCTTGTTGCCTGGAAGAAATCATGTGCCCGGCATGGGCAAACAGTTGCAGTTTTGGAGTTTCAGTTGGATCACATTCCTCCCATTTCGGATCAGGAAATTGAGGCAGTACTGGACAGATTCATCAGATTTGCAGCCAGCAAGAAGGAGAAGGGAAACACCCTTTTGGATGATGACCTTCTGGAGGATGACGACGTGCATTGATGGCAGTTAGTGGTTCGTAACGAGGAGTGGAGAATCTGCAGCGCATTCATTGCCCCACTCCTCTCAGTGGCGGTTTTTAGGGCAAAAACCCTAATTAGGGCATGGGTGGCTCAATCTGAGCCCTTTATTGTAATTAGATTTGAACCGTCCACTGGACTGGGCCTATTATAAAAGGGGCATCCCCCCTCATTTGTAAAAAATTAGAATTAGAATTGAATCAAAGATAGAGTTGAGCTAGAGAATAGAAGGCATATAGCATTTAGCTTAGAAGTTAGCTTAGATTGAGGAGGGAAGAAAACTTTCCTTTGAAGGTTTTGTAAACGGTTGTTGTGAACACTTTTCATAATACAAAGAGTTTCATTGCTTGGTGATTTCTTCTTTTGTTATGAGTAGCTAGCAAGGCCATTTCATCTTTCCGATTCAAGATAGATAGAGTAAAATAGACTTTTAATTCATGCAAGTAGTCGTTAATTGTGGAATGTGGTGTTGAGTCTGGACAAGTCTTCCTTTATCCATACCACTAGCGGGCTTGCTGACGGTAAGTCCGCCCTGCGTGGTCAATTGGAATTTTGGAACCTAACTTCGATTGTGATTTGTATGTGTTCATTTGCATTGTTGTGATGGGGTGCACATGTTGAATCATAATTTGAATATCTTATTTATCCTTTGAAGATTGCACCTACTTTGTCAAAGTTGTCCGACAGGAGGCGAAACAAAGTTTGGTTTGAAGATTGTTGAAGCTAATCCTCACATTCCACCTTTTAGAAGTAGATTGTAGAATTCCTATCCCTATCCCTTTAAATTCAATATTTCTCGGTTAATTTAGGAGTTAGAGCAATATTGTCAAATCATTCATGTCTTAACTACTTCACAGAGTTGAACAATTACGTAAGTCCCCTTGAATACCCAGCATATTCACATTAGCCAACTGAGTCTATTCGCGTTAAAGGAACCTTGGAGTTGAACGCATGAACTTTCATGCAATCTTAGCATGCGGAATACTTTGATCAAGAGAGAATAGAGTGACCGTTGGACATTTTATTCTGTCTTGATGTCGTCATAAAAAGCACGTCAACACCTTCCACGTTGTTTTACTATTCAAGAATATCCTACTGTTCTTGACAATTCGGCTCGTTCTTTCCTCAATTGAGGTGTTCTCTTTGGCAAACCAATTAATTTATGGAAGTGTCCACTACTCGATCTGATCTTTGGCATACATGGGAAGTAGGACTACCCCATCATCATCTGAAAGACCTTCCACATCCTTTGATAGGAAATCAACCATCTGCTTAAGGGTAAATTTGTTGTAATTGTGCTTGCGCACTTCGAACTCATCCACACAATTAGCCAAAAAATCTTCAATTGTAGGCACATGTGCATGATTCTGACCAACACGTGATGCAAAGACTCCATGAGGATCATACGAATGTCTCTCATTGAAAAACTTGAGGCCAAACTTTGACATTTCATCACCTATCAATTTGGCATCAACTCCTGATCTACATCTGTAGATGCCCATCCTAACTGGGAAACCGAATGCAATCTTGGGTCTGTTATGCAAAAATGTGTGAACTTTGTATACTTGCCTTAAAAATTCCATAAACACTACCTCGTCCATTAGATATCTTGATAGCATGACTGGATCACCTGAGAAGCCATACACCCTGGTGTAGTAGAATGTGGGAAATTCAACCCACTCCGCCATTGCCAATCTGGCATCCACTGAAATTCGTACATGCAACTCGTTATCTAAATCTCACACAATATGCATCAAGAATACATCATTCACCTGCTTGTAATGCCACTCAGATTTTGAAAACTCCAACTGCAGGTAATGATCATACACATGTTGAATACCCAAAGTTCAAATGACATTTAAACCTCTAAACTTGCCTTGAAAGACCATTAGATATACAAGGTAAGATATCATGTGAAACTCATGGGCCTTGCAGAACTCTATCATCTGATGGTGGAGACTGTCATTGATCAAAGTTGGCCAGTCATAATGTTTTGTTCTGTCAATAATCTGAGAAATGATGTAAAACATCCAAGGCTGAAATTTATTTGCCTTTGCTCATAACTGCAAATTCCTCCTTGAACTCACCACGCCCAACATTTTTCGGCAAAGTATTTGGCTTTTATTTCAGCCACTTTTGAGCAACTCTTTTCCGGTATTTCTCCTTTTGCACATACCTCACCTTTTCACATTCTTCAATCGAAATGACAGTTATCTTTCCATGGTGGTATTGAGAAACATCTCTCAACATTATCCGACCTGAGGCTACAAATAGTACACCCATCTGTTGATTGGATTTCTCGTGAAGTTGGATTGTAAAGCTTAACACAAGCAATTACCAATTCAAGCCTCTACATTGAGATGAGGATTGAAGCTGTTGCAAGCAACCCAGAATGGCCAAGATTCTCGACTGCAATGTTTCCTGCGTCTTGTTGACGTGTGTTTTATGACAACACCAACACAGAATAAAATGTCCAACGGTCACTCTATTCTCTCTTGATCAAAGTATTCTGCATGCTAAGATTGCGTGAAAGTTCATGCGTTCAACTCCAAGGTTCCTTTTATTGCGAATAGACTCAGTTGGTTGATGTGAATATGTTGGGTATTCCAAGGGGACTTACATAATTGTTTGATTTTTTTGGCCAAGCAGATGAAGGGTTTGACTATGATGCTCTTGATGTTTGAACTGACTGGGAAATACTGAATTTAAAGGGAATAGGGATAGGGGGGTCTACGATCTATTTCTAAGGGTGGAATGCGAAGACAGGCTTTGACAATCTTCAAACCAAACTTTGTTTCGTCTCCCCTTCGGACAACTCTAACAAAGTTGGTGCAATCTTCAAAGGATGGATAAGATGTTCAAATTGTGATTCAACATGCGCACCCCTTCACAATGAAGCAAGTGGACACACAAATCACAACCGAAGTTAGGTGTTGATATTCCAGTTGACCACGCAGGGGCAGACTTACCGTCAGCAAGCCCACTAGTGGTATGGATAAAGGAAGACTTGCCGAAACCAACACCACATTCCACGATTAACAACTACTTGCATAAAAACAAAGTCTACTTTACTCTACTCTACTTGAATTGGAAAGACGAAAAGATCTCGTCAACTACCCACAATGCAAGATAGAATCACCAATCAATGAAAATCCTTATATTATGAGAGTCTTACACAACAATCTTTTACAAAAACTTTCAAAGGGAAAGTCTTTCTTTCCTTTCCAAACTAAGCTAACTCCTAGCTCTACTTTTTAACATCTATCTAGCTCAACTCTATCTCTGCTTTCTGTCTAACTCTGATATATATTACAAATGAGGGGGGATACCCCTTTTATATCTAGCCCAGTCCAGTGGACGGCTTAGATTCAAATACAATAGAAGGCCCAGATTGAGCCACCTAAGCCCTGATTAGGGTTTCAGCCCTAAAAACCGCCACTGAGAGGAGTGGGGCAATGAATGCACTGAAGATTCTCCACTCCTCATCAATGAACCACTATCTGCCATCAATGCACATCATCCCCCTCTAGAAGATCATCGTCCAGAAGGGCGTTTCCTTTCTCCTTCTCGCTGGCTGCAAATCTGATGAACCTGGCCAATACTACCTCAACTTCCTGATCCGAAATGGGAGGAATGTGATCCAACTGAAATTCCAAAACTGTAACTCTTTGCCCATGCCGGGCACAAGATTTCTTCCAGGCAACGAGGGTGTCCTGGGTGTTCTGTATAATGCTGGAGAACGTAGAAGTATTCTCGAAATCATCTTGTGTGAAGGTCTTCACCTCAAAAAAGAATGGTGTTAGTCTATTCTTCAATCCATCTGCAGTCACCTCTTTAGAAATCAACCTCCTGGCAAAGATTGCCTCTAATGTATTGAGAACTCCATCTAAGATATTCGTCATGGCCTTTCTGACCCTGACAGAATCCGTCTGTGATGCATCGTAGAATCCTCGGCCTATGACCACTGAAGAGTACCATCCGGCGAAGTCGTATCTATCCCCCTGCTGAATTACACCTCCCTCAACCAAAACCTGTAGAGGTATGCTCATCAAAGCCCCTAAACGGAGAACAACTCTCTTCTGATAGATACGAGCCTCACCCCAAGCATGGTTAACTACATCCATCCTTGCCATAATACCGGAGGCTTGCCGATAGGCATGTGCAAGATCCTCCATAAACTTTCCTGTTTCAGCACGGACGTTGGCAACCCACTTGTCTGCCTGTTGTGCCATCCTTTTCAAATCCTCTAACCCACTGATTGACTCCCTGGAAAATTCAGCTGGAAGCTGAATTGCCGGATTCTCTTGCCCACAAGGACGGGACAAGTGTTGCACGTAGCCAATTAGTGTCTTGTGCTCTACCTTCAGTTTCTTGTACTTGCCCTCAACGTAGGACAATCTATCCTTGAGTGCTCGATAGGAATTATCGCACTCCTCAACTACCTGTGCTCCAGTAGGGCGGCCAAGTTCCATAGTTGTAATCGCGTAATTTTCTGAAACGGCCTCATCCCGATCACACTCTACCCGAGGCACTGCCATATGCAAAGTTCAGGATCCATCCTCATCTGTTGAGATCTTGGAGAACTTCCTGGCCTTCTTCTTCATTGGAGGTGCACTGATCCTCTGTAACAACTCCTCCATCTCGGCTGCAGGATTAGTCTCATCTATAGGGTCATTTCTCATCCTATCCCTTAGCCATTTTGGCACCTCCTGCCGCATGTCTGATATAACAAAAGGCTGCTCAACCTCAGCCTCTACCTCATGAACTTCTCCCCTGCCTTCGTTCCGACGAGGCTCATCATCAATAGGCCCAGTGTCTCCCGAGCTCTGGGCATCCTGATCTGAAGTAGCATCATCCTCGAGAGCTGCCTCAACCTCCTGCTGAAATTGAGTATCAGTGGTCGTGCCCTCATCTGTCTCTTGCTGATTTTCTTCTCGGGGCATGTTGATGCTCTGGCCCACTGATTCTCTACGAGGTGGCTGACTTGTCACTTGCACTGGTTGTTTTGCTTGCAATCTTTCCCTCTGATCAGCAAACAATGATACCTCCTGTAAACTTGGAGAGTGTGCCCGAGATGGTGTATGCAAGGACTCCTCAACTCTCAAAGGCTCAGGTTGAATTGGCTCTTTTCCTCTAGGCTCTGGGGTTAGATCAACTTGCCTTCTCTGTCTAGCTGCTGGCGACCTGTGCTCTCCCACCAAATTATATGTAAGGGGAATTGATCTTCCCTTAAGTCGGCTGACATGCCTCTCTACCCAACTCCGTGTGAATGTTAAGACGGGGATATAGAGCGTATCCAAGTCGATAATCTCTAGTTTCGACCAATCTGGGAGTGGTAGAGGTGTATCTCTCACTGTCTCGTAGTCAGCCTGTATAACATTTATGTCTTCTTCAATTTGATCCGGCACTGGGACAATCTCGCATTCCCTAATCATTACCAACGGTATCCGAGAGAACATTCTCTTCCTGATCTCGATCTCATCCACTGCACTCGCCCAAAAGTCTTCGATCTGCGCCTTGTGCCTGAACTTTTCTGACAATATCCATATGATGTTCCTGTGGGGATCGTAGTGGTGCCTGCTGGTGTGATAGGAAAGGTCGAAGAATTGGAGCTCATTTTCTGCCTCCCTAGTTGCTTGTAGCGATGGGCAGATTTCATCTGAATTCCCCATGGTAATTGGGAATCCAAGTCCACCTTTCTTCTTCTTCTTCTGAATCTTATCATAGGCAATGAGTTGCCTAGATACTTCCAGCATCACTATTCTGTTTGTGGGATACTAGGGCAATCTATAAGGATAAGAAGAGAATCCTTGCAGCCTTATGTAGGTAAACTTCGGAAATTGGATAAACCAACACCCGAACTTCTCAATCAACTCTTGTGCTTCCCTAGATATTTTGTGATGAGTTCTTTGCTGCAAGGTCCTTGTTATGTGCATAGTGAAGGCGTCATTGACCCTTTTGTAGTTGGTGGTGCTTGTCAGATGCAACTGTGGACAAGCCTCATGTATCTTAAATTGATGGGAACCGCACCCGATTGGTTCTTTATAGGAGAGTCCCCTATACTTCGTCATGCGAGCCAGCATGTAGACAATGTAAGAGCCCATGTAAAACATTTTTGTTCTCCTTACGCCACGGAGCTGCTCATGTATGTTGTCACTGATCATCAGTGCCCAATCCACGTAATCTTTGCCCTCTAGCACCAAGTTGACATAATAAAACATCCAAGGTTCAAAGATGAACGCTTGGGGGCATCCTCCAACTCTGCTCAACATCATTATCAGATCTCCAAACTCTTGCCTCAAATCCTCTGAGATTATCTGTTTGGGTAATTTTGTACGAGTTGGCTTGGGCTTGATCATCCACCTGGTATTTATCAAATCAGCACACCGGTCTGTTGTGGATGAGTACATCCTTTCAGCCCTTTCCCTTGTTTTATAGATCATCTTCTCATGAACTGGAATCCCCAACGCTTCTTCGATTGCTTCAGGCGTAAGGTTGGCCAATATTTTGCCATCTGGCGAAGTGATCGTCCTCTGCTCTATGTTGTACTGGTTGGCGCATTCCATGATGATCTTTGGACACCGGATATTTGGTGGAAAACTGGCAACTGCATATAGTCCACTCCTAACAATATTGTGTGAAGTCACTGATGGGTGATGGCCTCCAGTCCCCATTATCCTTTCCTGAACGCCTCCAGGTTGAACGAGCCCAAGTTTGTGTCAGCGAGCTTGCCCAACTTCGAAGAAAATTTTGACTCCGGCAAGAAGGACTTGCTCAATTTCTTGATCACTGCTTGTCTCGATGTGTTTGCCTTTGCGGATTAAGTGTGGTTCCCTCTGCGTGCAGCTCTTCTGCTTGATTCGGCCATTCTTCAGCAACTTGTTTGCTCCTCTTGAATTCGTATTTCAGCAAGCAGTAACTTCAAAACCTCCTTCTCCAGCAGTTCGACTTTCCTAACAAATTCGTACTTCAGCAGCTTCAGCAACTCCAAACTTGCTTAGCCACGCCCCAGTCAATTCAAGCTCTTGTCAAGTCGTACCTCTTAGCAACCTCCAGCTTCCTTCACAATTTCGAATTCTTCAGCAACTTGAGAGTTCTCTTCACAAATGCGTACTTCAGCCCCAGAGAGTGCTTTGCATCCAGCAACTTGTGAAAAATATGGAGAGGACTCGGAATATTATAGCTAGGTCGAAATCCAAGAGAAGCTATACTTAGCACATTTTTGAATTCATTTTCCCCCCTTTGGCCAGTTGCAACACTTGTCCTCCGAAGCATCAGAATCTTGAGCTTCTAGAATTTTGAAATTCATCATCCCTGCACAGGCCTACCTCATCATATTTGCTTCTTTTAAAATATTAAATCACTCACTTCTTTAATTCATTTGGCTAAGTCATTTTTATCTCATCCTTGCCTTGGCAAAATTATCCAGTTCAATCCTCCAGCGAAACGTTTTAGCAAACTCATTCATTTTATTTGCCTTAGAGGAATTCTTTAAATTTGCCTTAGGAAATTTATCAAAATAGACACCGGGCAAAAATATCCACCAAAATGATGTGAGCAAGGCGTGGAATAAGTTCAAACCGTCTCGCAATCGAAAACGTTCAATACCCAGAAGAAAATTCCCTTCAGAACTCATCGTTTTCATGTGTATCCGGATGAAGGGGTACTTTTAATTTTTTATTATTTTAAAATAATAAAATGGCTAAGGTTTATTTATCTTCACTCTGGACGTCTTCCACACCTGCAATCTCCAATTTCTCTGCCTTGGCACTATTCCTTGATTTTCTCCTGAAGAATTTTCCCTCTGTCTAGCAATATCTCATCTTGCCTCTGGAAATTTTAACATCACCTCCTAGGCGCATTTCTCATTTTCTCCTTAGAAAATCTAAATTTAATTATCTTACCCTTGAAGGGCGCATTTGAGCATGTGAGCTTCCATGTTATCTCCCTACGCCTTAGCAATCCCTTTCGCCTTAGGAAAGATTTCTAGAAAATTCATTTTAGATTACCCATGAGGGGCGCACTTCATCTTATGCATCAATCTTTGCCTTAGGCGCATATCACATGTGGAGGGGGAAAACATCTTGGGCACAAATCACACATGCCACTTCCATTCTAGGGCGCAAATAGCCTAGTCAACTTCCACTCTTGGGCGCAAATAGGGGTGTGAAGAGGAATTTTCCTAGCCTTTGTGACTTCTCACCTCCCTTGGGCGCATTTTGCATGGTGGGCTTCCATTTCCAAGCGCATTTCATATGTCAAGAGGGAAACTCCCTTTACCTTAGCGTACTTTCCTTTATCTTCCAACGTTTTACCCCATGTGGGCCCCTTGGGCGCATTTGCCATGGGTAGGAGTAACTTGTGGGCGCATATGAGGGGTGGTGAAGAAATTTCCACGCCCTTGGTGACCCTTCACCTTCCTTGGGCGCATTTTGCCTTGATAGCTTCCACTTTAACCTCTAAGGGCGCATTTAGCCCAGTGTGAAGGAAAATGCCAAAACTTAGTGACTTTTCACCTTCCTTGGGCGCAAATAGGGGTATGAGGAGGAATTTTCATGCCTTAGAAGAATTTTGTTATGCCTTTACCTCATGTGGGCGCATTTGACCCCTGCTCAAGGAAATTTTGGGCGCATTTCTCCCACGCTACTTCCATTTCAACCTCTGAGGGTGCATTTAGCCCAGTGTGAAGGAAATTCCACACTTAGCAATTTTCTTGTCAGTTTCTTCATACCTCAGGCGCATTTGACCCATGTTGGGGGAATTTTGAAACTTAGAGATTTTTAAACCCTTTATTCCTTCTAAGCGTACTTCATGTGTCTTCATGCCAGTTACCTCTTATAAATTTCCAACGCCCTAGCCATGCCTTGGCTTTCTATTTTTAGTAAATTCAGAGAAATTAGGGTTCCCTTGCATTTCATCTGCTCTAAGCTGGAGCAGGCGTGGTTGTGCCTCCACTTGGCCTTGCTACCTTGTTTATATCTTATCTGGCATAGTACATGCTATTTTTAGCAAACCCTAAAATTGATTAATTTTTGTATCTCTGTTTGCTTCGAAATTTGCTCCAGTCGCTCTTGATGCTGTAAGTGACCTGTTCACACTCGCCTCTGGCACAGTACGTGCTATTTATAGCCATGAGATGACTTACTAAAAATAGTAAGTATTCAGATCGTGCTCAAATTTTGCCAATAGGCAACCTAAAAGATGCTGACCCCGGTGGCATGCTTCATTTTGACATCTCTGCACCTTGTTCCATCTATTTTTAGACATAGCAGGGAAACCCTAATCTAACTTGCATACACTCCGAACTGCTCCCGATTCCCTTGATTTCTGTTGTTTGTCACTTTGCTTGCTGGACTGAGGTGTCGGGTAACTGTTGGGATGAAGCCGCTATTTATAGTAAGTGTCCGGAAAGTGGTCAATCGGATGTCGGATGAGTTTGCATGTTACAATGCCCGTGGGATCTCAAAAAACCCAGAAAAACCCAGAAAACTGGTCAACATGCTGGCACTGGCTAAAAATAGTAAGTCCCTGAAAACCGACTCATTCCGCTTGCATGTCATATCACTGCGAAGCTCTCGCAAAACCCATAAGGAATTTCTGGACATGCACTGAAAATCACTGCATGCAAACCCTAAAAATAGCCTCCGAAGGCTGAACTGCTAAAAATAGCCAGTTGTCTAAATCTGTTCAAATTTTGCGTGTAGGTGCTTGGAAGCTGCCTGAATGTGTTGAAGTAGTTAGAATCCCGAAATCCTGAGGAAAGGGCCTCAAATTAGGTACTTACTAAAAATAGTAAGTTGTTAGATTTCAGTAAGATTTCAGTGGGATCCTGTCTTGGGCCTTCTGACTGTACAGCTGCACTTAGATTTTACCTTGATAACTCAATTTGACCTCAAACAAGCCTAAAGGATAGAAACCCTAATTTCGTAGACTTGGCAATCATTTCATCCTAGGTCAAAGGACGGGACATCCCCGGAAGGACAAAAGATCAGAGACAGAGAGAACCAAAGCCAAAAGATCAGAATGGAGCGAAAAATTAGGGGGTCCCCATCTTGGATGGGGTGATGTGTGAAAAGGTCACAACACGTCTTTCAAAGCACGCAAATCAAGCACTGGAATCACATGATGCAAGTTCGTTTCAAATGTTCTCAGGTAATTGTGGAGCAACATTGATTTGGTTCTGATTTCTATTGGAGAATATAACATGTTTAAAAACCTGAATTTTCATTGGGAACATGCCTGTGTTTGGAAAAGTTTTGTGCAAATTGTTGAAAATAGGTTGTTGGTTTTTCTCCAAAAAACAAATTCCTTGAAAAAAGCCGAGGTCTGGGTTTTGTAGACAATCACATTCTGAAGAGACCAAGTTCATTAGATTTTGAAAAAGTTGAGGGCTTCCTGAAAAAAGCAAATTTTTGGAAAATATAAAATTTCCCAATCTTCAAGAGGAGCAAAAAGTAGATGGACCCAGATCGACGAAAACTAAAAAAGATGACCATCTGTTTTTTAAATGTGATGCCCTAGAAGATTGGACCATGAAAAAGCGTGCCTCTGTGCTTCCCAATCCCGAATCCACGAAGAACACTGAAAAAGCATCTCGTTTGAGCCTCCAAATCTTTACGAGAAGAAAATATTTTTCTTCCTCTAGATGCCAACCTACAAAATATGAAGAATGAATGTCAAAAGCCTTCTTAAATAGAGTTTGATGACGAAAAAACACTTTCTTCACAAAGCCTTAAAATTTTGAAGTCTATCCATGAAGATAGAAACTTTGTATGCAAAAATTTGACTCCATTTGCACGTGCAACAGTGAATTCCTCCTTTGGAGCTACAAAAAGCACATGCGTAAAGACATATTTTTGAACAATGAATGATAGAAGCCAAAAAATGACTAAGGCACCAAATGCTAGGCACCCTGATTGGAAAGGAGCGCCTAGGCATCCTAGAGTTAGCCATTTTCTTCGTTTTTCAACTTTTGCTTGCTTCTACTTCTAGCGAGACTTGCCTCCGACTTCGACGAGCCGGAACTCTGCTATTGCCAACTGATAAAGTCTATTTGACCATGGCAATCTCATGTTTGACCACTACTGAAGTGATCCCCAACTTCATATCGGCATTCGACATTGTCTGATCATAATTGTAGACCCCAAAAGTGACCAACGAAGGCTAAACTAGAAAGAAGGCGTGTCTAGGTCGAAAAAATTCTAAGGAATCAAAACCCAAGTGCCCCTAGCTGACAGGGGTGCCTAGCATCCCATGCCTTAGCCAAATTTCAATAATCAAATTTTTTACTTTTTTCGTTTCAAGTGATTTCGCCGAAAGCCAGTGTTCCCAGTTTGGGCGTTGTTTCCCATCAATCAATGAATAACAAAGATTCAAAGGTAGTTAATCAGACAAGCCTAACCATAACTGAGATGAATTATACCCTTTGCCAACCCTCAACACTGCATCTAACTAATTTTTTGAGAACCGGAACCGAGTTGATGGAGGAGTTTGATGAATTTTCGAATGGGGCAAAAAATAAACTAAGGCATCAAAAGCTAGGCGCCTCTTCTTGACAGGGGCACCTAAGCTTCCATGCCTTAGTTAAAAATTGATGATTTTCACTTTTTCTTTGATTTTCTTCATTTTTTCGCAAAATTCCACTGTTCAATCTGCATTTTCCGCTATCTGATAGATCCCCGGCACTGGATGATGAATCAACTGAGGAGCCTAAACATAACTGAGATTATGTCCTGCTTTTCCCAACCCTAACTGAATTGGGCTGAATGGGAAAATTGCACGTTTTCCGAAAAGTGGGAAAATTTGACTAAAGCATGAGATCCCAAGCACCCTTCCTGGACAAGGGTGCCTAGGCATGCCAGAGTTCGAATTATTTTCATAAATTTTACTGTTTTCAAATTCGCCTTCGTTTCACATGAACTTCACCTTTTCTTGATCGTTGACAATTTGGCATTATTTGCACAACATTTGATACTTTGAATCTGATACTTGGTAGCAGATAATCATCCATTGATGACCTTGGAGCTCATGCTTTGCGTACTGAAAAATCAAAATTAACCCACCAGAGAAATCTTGACCTTTTGATGATTTTGACCAGACCAGTCTAATTGGGAAGTATTTTCAACCACTCAAAATCAATTAGAGCCCTCCAAACAGAGATTCTATTTTTAGAAATTTTGACTTTTGACGAATTTTTTTACAAGACTTTGACCAGAGTTGCAGGATACGGCATAGCCCTTCACCTGGTACGGATACAAAGCGGATATGGCTTGGAAACCATACCCGTGCGTTTTCCAAAAATAGAGTTGCTTTTCACCTGCACCAGATTCGCTGGGTTTCATTTCTTATAAAAAAACAACCGAATCTTTAGTTAACTCTATGAAAAAGACTATAAAATTAGTGGAAAAACTCCAGTTTGTTCTCATAAATAAACCCAAATCGCAATGATCTTTATAGTGTTGTTTATTAGATGTTTTCAGTGCGTGATTTTTCTATAGTTTCTTTCTACACAATTTTTCCATACGTTTTCTCTGCACGACGCAATTTTCTGTACAACTCCGCGACTTTGCTTTCTTCTATGCGTATGGTATTTTTGGACTAGGTGATTTCTTTTGCATTTGTGGGCGTTTGTGAGTGTTTGCTTCTTCTCAATGTAAGGTGTTTCTAGAGTAATTTTTGACACCATATTTCCTATCTTCCATTACCAGCAGTGTGGAGCTACAGGTACGACAAACTAATTTTACCCTATTTTTTTGTCACTTGCATATTACAATATTAAATAAAAGCAAAAGTTGTTAGATTAATATTTTATATAACAACAAATTATTAGTTTATATTTATATTTATTTTTATTAATTATAATATTAAGATTTTAAAAATTAAATGTGATTTTTTAAAGTTTAAATTATTATTCTTTATATTTAAATTTTAAAGTTATAATATATTGTTAACTAATAATATTAATAGATATTTATTTAATTTTCTTCTAATAACTTTCACCTTTAAATTACTTATAAAATAAAATAAGTATTAATTAATATTATTAATTAAATAATAAAAATATATTAAAATTTCAAAATTTAAATATAAAGGATAATAATTTAAACCTAAACTAATGAAAATCTCCACAAATAACTTAAAATATTGTGTTATATATATGGATTTTTTTTTATGAATGTCATATCTCGTCGTATCCATATTAGGAGTCTTGAAAAATGGTCATATCCGTATCCGTATCCGCGTCCATGCAACTCTGACTTTGACCACTCTTTACACAATGCCTTAATGAAGCAAATTTTTTTATTGGGCACAACACCAATCCTCCGTTCCTTACACCTTTTTGCCCATGCGCTTGTCTTATGTCCTTGGCGTACGACAAGGACTCTTATAGGGCCGTACGATTCAATCCGTACTCAGTTTTTGCATAGTTTTTAATTTTTTCACTTTTTTCAAGTTTATATTATTTTTTAAATTTTCCATACTTTTCTTTATTTCTTTTTTCCTCCAATATTCTAATTTTTTGCTTTTCTCCATTCTTTCCATTTCTATCATTTTTTTCTTCATTATTTTTCTATTTTTAGCTTTTTGTTTTTTCCTTCCTCCACTTCAATTTTTCTCTTCCATCCTCTTATTTCATTGTCTTTTTGAACTTCTTGCTTCAATGCATAATGCCACTTGCACATGAAAGGAGGCCTCTTATAGCATTCCTCTTCACAGCAAGTCCCCATGTATTTTAAATCAAATATTTTATCGACTAATGGAGTAGGTCCCATACCTTTAAATTTTAAAACTTTTGTTCACATATTATTCATTGTACTATTGATACCAAGTGACACTCTCCATTCACCGTTGATGGTCTAGCTGGTTTGGGAATAACTCACCATAGGCCATCTGATGTCACTACTTTCAATGTCTTCACCTTATTCTCATTCATGTACTTGGTCAGCGTCATTGTATCAATTGACTGTGGAGATGAATGTGTCTTCTGTCATTATTATTGCTTTGAGGCACAGTCCAATTTTTTTTGAATACACGTTCCAGTCTTCGTTGTCCCACCATTCCTCTTCCTCACTTTCGGTTTGTTCTCTTTCCTTTCTTTTTCAACTTTCTCTTCTTTTTCTTTTTAGGCTTCCTCGTCTAGCTCATAGGATATGTACCCCCTCCTTATGCCTTCGTAGGGTGCCTGGTATTTCCAGTGACCCCACATCCTCCTCCAAAGAGCAAGTGTCCCAAACAGAGCATTCGTCAGATGTTTGTGTACTTGAGGCACTGCAATGCCCTCTACTCTCATTTTAGCCAATCTCTCTTCAATTATCTTTTCCCCTCTTGGTGCAGTCCAATCTGTTAGATTTGTGAATAGCATGAGCCACAGGATCAAACAACGAACAAAACACCTTCTACTCAAGAGCTCTGCAAAACACAGATTTGTTATTCCTCAAAAAAGAAAATACTTACAAAATGAATAATTACAAGAGAGAATGAATGCTTTATAAGAGCAAGCCTAATGATAAAGGGATTAGATCATGACAAATGTCAACATCCTGTGTGATGAGAGGATTTGATCTAATATTAGCTCTATACTTAACATAAATAAAGCATTGAGTTAACTAATAAAGCAAACCTAAGTTTAGCTTAAGTGCATGAGAATTATAATAATAATTAATTAAAGATTAATTAATTATTCTCTAATACATGATAACTCTAACACCCCCCCCTCCCCCCCTTAAGTGTAACTTAGGGAGTAGCTAAACAACTCTAAAAACCAATGCGTAAAAAGCAAAGAAAGCATGAATGAGTCCCGACAACTAGGCCTGATGAGGTACCCAATACAACTAAAGGATATCTAAAAAATGGAGAAATGGAGAAAACCTCATGGGAAAAACTCCACTCCATAAAGAGATGAAAGCATGTAAAAAAAACATGAAGGAAGGCCTCATGAAGACCCACCAAGGACAACTTCCTTCACCCCAAGCATCGATCGCAATTGAAGATAGCGAGGCGATACCAAAGGTCTCGTGAAGATGTTTGCAACCTACTCCTTTGTAGGCATGTACTCTAAGGTGAGAAAACCATCTTGAATCAACTGTCGTATAAAATACATGTGGATCTCTATGTGCTTAGTACACCGGTGCTCCACTGGATTGCGAGAAATGTGAATGGAACTCTAATTGTCGCACCAAAGAATTGTGGGACTATCAAGAGGAAAACCGAACTTAGTCAATGATTGTTGAAGCCACAAATCCAATGCATAAAAAGCAAAAAACCTCCAAGCTGGCCACCAAACTTTGAACTTCCTTGGCTTGATCTCGTTACGACCGTTATACTTGAGGACTAACTGCCTTGGCTGGAAACTTGCCTGTCGGAGGTGTTTGTCATGCCAAAAATTTCTCCGTTTTCGCATTACCTCCGTAGCCCATTGTGCCAGCACTCGTCATTCATCAAGCTTGTTTAACTGGAACAATCTTTCTTTTAAACTCTCTGTATCGCCAAGTTTGTTCTCCATTGCTATTTGCAAGCTCAGAACTATGTACTCTATCAGCACTACCGCTTCTTGACCATACATCGGTTGGAATGGCATATGGCTAGTGGTTACCCTGTAAGTTGTACGGTATGCCCATAGTACAACCGGTAGCTTTTCTTCCCAATTTGCCTCCTCGATGCCGCATGACTTGTGGATGATGGAGACAGGTACCTTGTTGGTTGACTCAACTTGACCGTTCACTCGTGGGTAGCACGGATTGGATAAATTATGAAGAATTTTGAACTCTATCATCATTACTCGAATGACGTGATTGACGAAGTGGTCCCCTCTATCATTGGTGATTTGAATTGGGATGTTGTACCTTGTGACAATTTGCTCATAAATGAACCTCGTCGTACTGACTATAGTGTTATCCGATGGTGCCCTAGCCTCTACCCCCTTTGTTAAGTACTCAATGGTAATGACTATATATCTACATCGGTGTAAGTGACTGGTGTTCAATGGCCCAATGAAGTCTAGCCCCCATCATTCGAATAACTCTTGTGGCTAGGATGGAAAGAGTGGCATGAAATACCTCTTCAATGGTTTTCCAACTCCCTAACATGTATCGCATCCTACCACCCATTCTTGGGCATCTATATGTAAAGTCGGCCACCATAGTCTTACCAACAAGATCTTCCGCGCAGTAGCCTCTGGCCCCATATGTCCTGCCAATCCTTCGTGTTCCTCCTTTAGTATGTCGAGAATCTCTTCATAACACATCGTCGAAGCACTTGGTCAAGTCCCATCCTATACAATAGCCCGTTGATGAGTTGAAAAGTCTTACTCTTAAGTAATAGCTTTCACCATTTTACAGGTGGCATATCTCTTGAGAACAATGATGTTGACAAATACTCCCCAATCTTCTCGTACCATGGAGGTAGTGTTGCTATCTGGAAAGATATGCATCCGAGAAGTCTTCATTCACTCCCTCAAGTGGCTCGTCGGATAGCATTCTTGATAGCTAGTCGGAGATGACATGACTCTTCCCCGGCCGTACAATGATGGTGAATGTGAGCTCCTGCAAGAGCAAAATCCATTGGCTTACTCTTCCTTGAGTGATGGGCTTGTTGACTAGGTACATTAGGGCCTGATGGTCCATGTAGAACGTGAATGGAGTCGCCAATAGGTAGTGTCTAAACTTTTGTACCACGTAAACCATTTTGAGGGCTTCCCTCTCTATTGTATGTAGTTCTTCACCTTTGAAAACAACCAACTGGGAAAGAACACTGGATGGTCCAGCCCTTGTATGCCCACTTGTGCGAGTGTCACTCCAATTGCATAGTTCGAAGCATCCACGTCCACATGGAATTCATTGTTCCAATCCAGGTATGCTAAGATCAATGAATTGATCAACCATAGCTTGAGTTCCTTAAAGGCCACTTCTTGTGCTTTAGTCCATTCGAATGGTTGCCCCTTTCTAGTGAGTATGCCCAATGGATATGAAATCTGAGAAAAGTTCTTGATGAACCTTCTATAGTACCTGACGTGTCCGAGAACAAATTTACCCCGATGATGTTTTGGGGTCCATCTGTACGATCACTCGGATCTTGTCTGGGTCGGTCTTCAATCTTGCCTTGCAGCCTATGTGCCCGAGTAGTTTCCCTTGAGGCAGAACCGACACTTCTTTGGGTTGAGTGCCAGTCATGCCAGTCTACGTTGTTCCATGCATTCTTGGAGAGCCTTCAGATGTGTTTGTTCGTCGCTATAGATTGACCAATCATCCAGGAACGCCTTAAAGTTCCCTACCGACATCTTGTCAAATATATGTAGGATTATCCTTTTGATGGTTGCCGGATGAAATATAGTCCTTAGTTTTTTCACAATTTTTTCACACAAACTTAACCCATTAGCGTTAGTCAATGTAAAGATAGTCCTTTCTAGTGAGTATGTCCAATGGATATGAAATCTGAGAAAAGTTCTTGATGAACCTTCTATAGTACCTGACGTGTCCGAGAACAATTTTACCCTGATGATGTTTTGGGGTTGTTCCATCTGTACGATCACTCGGATCTTGTCTGGGTCGGTCTTCAATCTTGCCTTGCAGCCTATGTGCCCGAGTAGTTTCCCTTGAGGCAGAACCGACACTTCTTTGGGTTGAGTGCCAGTCATGCTAGTCTATGTTGTTCCATGCATTCTTGGAGAGCCTTCAGATGTGTTTGTTCGTCGCTATAGATTGACCAATCATCCAAGAACGCCTTAAAGTTCCCTACCGACATCTTGTCAAATATATGTAGGATTATCCTTTTGAAGGTCACCGGATGAAATATAATCCTTAGTTTTTTCACAATTTTTTCACACAAACTTAACCCATTAGTGTTAGTCAATGTAAAGATAAGCAAATTGGAAGTAACCCTTCACTTTCTAATCACCCAGATCCTAGAGTGGGCAAGGTGAGAGCATACGATATAAGGGGATCTGATTACAATATCAAATGTTGGAAGTACAAGAGCTATTGGCGGCAAGCCAACCAATAGAGAAAAGTAAATACTTGGCGGCAAAGCCAACCACTTCCACTTTTGAGTGGACTATAGGAAAGTAAAGTAAAACAAAGAATTTGGCGGCATAGCCAGCCACTTCCACTTTTCAACGGGAAACAAGAAAGTAAGCAAAAACTCAACCACTTATACAACAGGAGTGTAATACAAAATACTGAAAGGAGAAAGCTAATTAGTACTATTATATCAGCGTTACAATATGGTTTCTAACACAATATATTGTGAAATAATCAAATTGTATGAAAGCCCAAGTGTCAGATAACCATCCCTAAGACATTACAATGATAAGGCATCATGAAAATATGAGAATGTAATGAAAATACCAGGTCTGATACACTGCAACAGCAGTCTGATATGATAGGGCAGCAAACTGGAAAACTCAATCAACCATCAAGAAAAAACATCATAACTTCCTCCAGACACCTCAGAATGACCCAAAATCAGTTGCAATGGAAGAAGCAAGGCTAGGCATCCAACCTCCAACTAAGAAACTTCCGGAAACTAGCAACCAAACTTCAGCACGGATTCTAAGGTACCACTAGTAAGTTGTACAGTGTCCTAGTGAGGGCGACCAGCTAGGAAAAAACAAACTCTCAACCAAAAATCATAAAACTCCAAGCAAAGTGGTGCCCAGAGAGAGAAAAATAATGAGCTAATGCCCACAGAAATATATCAACTCTTCAAAACAACGTGAGCATAAATGTACTTCAGCCCTTCACAAACCAGCAACTAGGAAACCGATAGAGACACTCTAAAATGATCATCAAACTAAAAACTAACTCACACCCACACCAAATTATCGAAAAACATCAAAACCCACAAGAACAGAAATCATGAAAGAACCCATCACCAATGAAGCTCAATCTACAACCTCTGAATGAAGAACATCCACTGTTCAGCTAGGAGTTATCTTGCAAACTTGAAATTGAAGAAGAACTAGGAGGTGTATCAACCTCGAAGCAAGAGTTTGAAATGATTTTAGCAGCACTTCTATGACAAAATTGGATAACCAAATGAGAGGGAAAGGGGGTGTATTTATAAGCTCAAACCCAAGAATTTGAATCCTCAATTCCCTCCAAAAAGGGATGCCCACATGAGTAGGAATAAAATAATCTTTAAATTCACCTTTGACCAAGACTTTTAGACACCCAACTTAACTTGGCAATATTAAACTTTATAAAAAGCAATAATCTTCCAATTTGGACATCCAAATATGATGCCCACTTTTAAAAACAACTTAAGTTATAAAGCCTAGACATGGAGGCCAAAAAGCAACATTAGAAAATAATATGACTTAAGTTATTAAACTTTCCTTTACTAAACTCCAAGAAAGTTAAAGAAGCCTCTACCCATACTGCACTGCCACACTGCTAGAAATAGTAATTAAGTGTTGAACTATTGCCAAACCACACTGCCAGAAATAACACTTACTATAAATAGCATACTGCTAAAAATAGTAAAAGACTCCAAACAACATTTGAGCACATTTCGGGTAGCCGTCGTAACTTACTAAAAATAGTCACTAATGAAAATGCATGTGACAGCCCACTAAAACTCTCAGAAAACCCAGAAAGACCCAGAAAACAAACTAGCAAACTCTTGCAACCATCCCTTTGAAAACTCAAAAAGATACCTCCTAGAAAATAGGAAACCGTAAAACAACCTCCAACTAGCCTACAAGCCTCTGAAATAGGCTAGCAATCTCAGAAAGGACTAGTGCTAAGAAGGGGATATTACACCAGAGCGTTGCATAGACCAAATGGCATTCGATTGTATGCATACACCTCGTCTTCAAATTACGAACGTTTTCTTGAGTTTGTCTTTCTTAGCTATGCTTATTTGGTTGTAGCCTAAAAGCTTGTCCATGAATGAATAGATTTCATGCCATGCTACTTCTTCCAAAATTGAGTCGGTGAATGGGATCCGAAAGGGATCCTTTATGGTCACAGCATTGAGGCTCCGGAAGTCCATGCATATATGAATCTGCTCAGATTATTTCTTTAGTGATATCACAATCAGTGACACACAATCACTCACTTCAACTTGAATATAATTCTCGCTTCTAACATCTATACAATTTCTTCTTGCACCTTTGCCACAAAGCCTTTGTTCATCTAGTACTGTCTTTTTTCGTACAGGTTGTGCTCCTGGTACCAATGGAATTCTATGTATGCACAATTTAGGAGGTACATCCTTCAAATCCTTGTACATCCATGCGAAGGTGTCCTTGTATTTTGTGAAAACTTTAAATGTCACCGCTTTTAGTACTGGATTCTAGTCGTCTCCGAACAGAATCGTTCGAGGATTACGTTCTTCTCCCAAATTTACCTTCTTTATATTTGGCTCATCATATTTGATCATCTAATCCTTTTCAAAGTTGTGTGTTGTATCTACTCTATCCATTCCTTCTTTGTATTCCCCATATTCTAGAGGAAATGTTTGGCTTGTCGATGCTCCGTCTTCTCCCTAATCTTCAATTTCTTTGATTTGCAGCATATTGCAATCTCGCTGGAATACCTCGTAGTCCTCCATCTACCAATTGAAGAGTCCGTTGAGAAAACTTGTCTTGTCCTCCGAGCATTCTTGGAGGTCCAGAATACCTTCATCGTTCGGTTCTATAGTCCCCCTTCATCCGTTTTGAGCCCTCCTTCAGACTCAAAGTCCTATGATGCCAACTCTTCGCTGGCTACTTGGTTTCTTAGGTCGATTACATGTTTCCTTCCATTGCTCTCTATAGAAAGTGTGTTTCTTTCCTAGTTATGATTTGCTTTGGCTGCCACCAGCCATCCCCTTTCGAGCAGTGCATTGTACGCCTTTTTCTCCAATGGAATGACTACAAAGTTTAGCAAGAAAGAACGGTTGTGTCTCGATCGTCACCTTTTGCGCCATCAGTGTTCCCAATGGCTTGATACCATGTTGATCAGTGCCCACCAATTGGAAGGTCGATGGCCAGAGCATATGTTTCCCGAGACTCTTCCATGTGTCTTCGGGTAGTACGTTAACTCTCGATCCTCCATCAACAATCATGTTTGTTAAATTCTTTCCTCCAATCTCCATTTGTACGATTGTTGGTATTTTCTCGACATTTACTACAAAAACATTGGTTCGATGACTTGTCCACCCTCAGGTGGAGGTTATGCTGCCATCTCCTTCCTTCAACCTTCTTGTTGTCGGCGTTCATCACCGACTACGTTTGTGATTCCCATTCCTAGTTGTGGCATAGACTGGAGAAGGTTGGTCACTTTGATGGGTATGTTGGTCTGTAGTACCTATCGTACGATATTCTTTTCTGACTCTGACAGCCAAGAGGTACTTGGAATCTCCTAATGGGCTCTTTGTTCCTTGGCCATCGCATTTTCCACTTCTACTTTGGCGTCCTTCATTCGTTGATTTTTTGTACGTGGGTTAGGCAAGTGGCTTTCTTTGTTTGTGCTCTAGTGATCGCAAGTACCTCTTCGTTTTGATCTTCCACCTCTATAATATTATGCCTTTCTGTTTCGGGCAATCGATGTCTTCGTGGTCACCCAATCCACACCATTTGCACAATCTTCCTCCTAAACTTTGACCATTCTAGCATTCCTTGGAAAAGTGCCCCCACTCGTTGCACTTTTGGCATTGCATCATGGGTCTCCCTTTACTATCATATTGCATTTTGCTTCTAGGCCCATTGTTATTACCTCTTCTGCTATTCTGATATCCTCCAGGGGATGCATTGGAGTTGTTATGGGGTTTCGATGGTGTATTTGGCGAGGTTGGTTGTTCTCCTTGTGTGAATAGCACTTGTGTACTCCTTGTTTTAAGGTTGTATGGGAATTCCTTGATGGAATGTCCCATCACTTGGCAGATATTGTAGAACAACTTTTTCAGGCAATTTGCCTTTGTGTGGCCTTCCCCTTTACAAACGGTGCTCCACAACTCTTTAGTTTCTCTCGTACTCTCCTTCTCGGCCTTCAATTCCTTCATCACTTTCATCATGTCTTTCCTTAGTGCTTGGATGATCTTTGACTCACCCTCGTTGTTGTCGTCCATACTCTCATCATCGTCCGTCTTCCTCTTTCCTCAAGAGGATGTTTTGTTTTCACTTTCTATATCCATCGCTCGATTATACGCTTCGACGTACAATGATGGAGGTACGACTTTCATCTTTTTCCTCAAGGAGAGGAGCAACCCTTCGATGAACCATCATTTTTTCAAACCGTTGGCCGACTGAGTATCCAATTTCACCAACAACTCCTTAAGCCTATGATTATAGGCCCGTAAGTTTTCATGCTTCCTTGCTTTGTGTTGTAAATCTCAACTACGATCTCATCATCATCTCTCAAGAGTTTAAATTCTTCCTCGAATGCTCTCCTCGGTGTTCTCCATGAAACTTTCTATGTTGCTTCAAGTTCAGTGTACCAGTCTATGGCTATGCCTCATAGAGTTGTTGGGAAGGCTCTCAACCAGTAATCCACGTCGTCTTACCCATTTTCTATCCATATCATCTCACATGTCTTACAATGACGTACTGGATCCTTTGAACCATTCCCCGTGAACTTTAGTAGCCTCTGCCTTTCCACGCTCGAACTAGCTAGCGGAGTTACCATTTTTCTTCCTCGATGTCCTCCATGTGCCTTGGACCTGATTGGACTGTTTCTCCTGAAACATTCTCGTCCCTCTCTTGCACTCTCGGCCACGTACGGGTCAACCACAAAGTCATCGACTGCCCCAAATAGAAAGGCATCAATATGATAGAGGTGGAAGATCAGAACGAAGAGGTACTTGGAATCTCCTGATGGGATCTTTGTTCCTTTGCCATCGCATGTTCCACTTCTTCTCTGGCACTCTTCATTCATTGATTTTTTGTACATGGTTCAAGGCAAGTGGCTTTCTATGTTTGTGCTCTAGTGATCACAAGTACCTCTTCGTTCTAATCTTCCACCTCTATCATATTGATGCCTTTCTATTTGGGGCAATTGATGTCTTCGTGGTCATCCAGTCCACACCATTTACATAATCTCCCGCACCCCCTCGAACTTTGACCATTTTGGCATTCCTTGGAAAAGTGCCCCCATTTATTGCACTTTTGGCATTGTATCATGGGTCTCCCTTTACTATCATATTGTTATTTTCTTCTAGGCCCACTATTATTACCTCTTTTGTTATTCTGATATCCTCCAAGTATGCATTGGATTTGTTATGGGGTTTAGATGGTGTATTTGGTGGGGTTGGTTCTCCTTGTGTGAATAGCACTTGTGTACTCCTTTTTAGGTTGTATGGGAATTCCTTGATGGAATGTCCCATCACTTGGCAGATATTGTAGAACAGATTTTTCAAGCAATTTTCCTTTGTGTGACCTTCCCCCTTACAATCGGTGCTCCACAACTCTCTAGTTTCTCTCGTACTCTCCTTCTCGGCCTTCAATTCCTTCATCATTCTCATCATGTCTTTCCTTAGTGCTTGGACGATCTTTGACTCACTCTCACTATTGTTGTTTGTACTCTCATCATTGTTTGTCTTCCTCTTTCCTTGGGAGAATGTTTTGTTTTCACTTTCTATATCCATCGCCCGATTATACGCTTCAGCATACAATGATGGAGGTACGACTTTCATCTTTTTCCTTAATGAGCAAAGTAACCCTTTGATGAACCATCGTTTCTTCAAACCATTGGCCAACTGAGTATCCAATTTCACCAACAACTCCTTGAGCCTACGATTATAGGCCTGCATGTTTTCATGCTTCCCTGCTTTGTGTTGTAAATCTCGACTCCGATCCCATTGTGTAATGTCCCCATTTCCTAGGCAATAGTCAGTCGTGGTGGTTAGCCTATTAGTTGGGTTCCCGTAGGCTAACATAGTGGATAGGGAGCTCTTTTGGGGGTCTTGTAACCTTTTGGGAAGTATGTGTGGCACTTTGGGAGCTTGGAGCTAGTCTCCATTTTTTAGGAAGGGATTGACCATTCATCTGTGACCACCCGGAGCTTGTGGAGCCTGGCAAGGGGCCTTATGAACCATTTCAGATGATCAGAGACAGATTCCTACTTTTTAGGGGAATCCCTACTTTTTAGGAGACTGGCAATTGGCTTGCTTTGTTCAGACATCACCCCAGGATCAGTTGCAACATCAATTTCCAATTGGAGTGATAGAGTGATGGTCTCAACATGAATGATGAAATATTAAAGTGTTAACTTTAATATTTTAATTTAATAAAGTAAAGTGATTAATTCTTAAGTCACTTTATAATATTTTAATAAAGTGATTATTTAAAGGGGATTTTATTATTAAAGGTGATATAAGGGTTAAATGGAAGTTAATAAAGTGATCTCTTTAATAATGCTTTATTAATTTATTATATTAAAAGGGAGACATAAGGACTTTATTAAAAAGGGATTTAAATGATTCTAAAAGTATACTTTATAATGAGTTAAATTTTCATTTTAAAAGGGGAGCTATAAGTGATTTATTTTTAAAGTTTACTTTATATTATGAAGTTGTGCACAAAATTAAAAGAAATTAAAAGTAAACTGAATGAAATGGAATTTAAAAGTGAATTTGAAGTGAATTATAAAAGGGCGTTTTGGAATTCATTTCATTCATTCATTCATAGTTGTGCAAATTTTTAGAGCTTTTTGTGTGGAGGAGGAACAAGGGTTTCTTGCTACAAATCAATCTTGGGGAACATAAACTCTCCCAAGTTTAGTGATCTACAGGTGTGCAATACCACCCAAAGATTGCTCTTTCAAATGGCTTTATTTAGAGGTTGCAATTGTGCTTACAGGAGATAGATATTTCAAGATTCTCAGAGGTTCTTTGTTTCAAATCAATATATATATATATCTTTTGTTATTCTCTTTGCTAATCATTGTCTTTAGCAAGCACGTGGAGGTTTATTTAAATAGGTCGTACCATATTCAGCTGGTTGTACCATTCCTTCCCAGTCTTCATCCTCATAAGAGCCACGTGTGGTTTTATGGAGTGAAACATTTAAGTTCTTCAGCCACAAACTTCATCGTTCTTGGCGTCCAAAATTATGAGAGCATTTGCATTTAATTTTGGAGGTGTTATTCTAAGGGTTTGGAGGAAAGTGTCCATGTTTGCAAACTTCCAGTTTGCTGGTTTCTATTATAGCACCTTGACAAAGTGGCAAACATTTTTTGGGTATGTTGGATTTAGATATTAGATGCTATTTTATGAACTGGGTTGTTACAATCAAGAAAATCTCAATATTCTGATTGTAATAAAAATTCTATAAATTTTCAGCTAGTTGTGGTATTGAAAAATGTGAATTTTTTTATTATGCATTTGCTGAAAGTTCTTTTGTTTTTAGTTTTCAATATGATAAACCCCACGGTTCAGTGCCTATTGATGGGCACAGTGTGAGAAAGTATGATGGAACCTTCAAATCAAGTAATGGTGACGGTTCTACATTTAATCTCAATGACCAAGTTACAGGACCTCCTAAAATGAGCAAGAACCAAATGAGAAGACAAAATCTTTGCTTCTCATGCAAAGGAATTCGGGAGCCTAACCACCAATGCATAGATAATGAGGTAAAGAAGCATGACGAAGACCTAGTTTTGACACATGGATATATTGAAGAAGAAGCCACGAAGGAAACAAATTTGGAGATGCAAATTTTGCATGAAGATGCTGGGGCTCATGAGTTACATCATTTGGAAGGACAAAGAGGATCCCATGATGAAGTCATAAAGATTAAGGAGACCTATACACATGCAGATTTACCTTGCAGCCATGGGACAGAAGTTATGGCACATGACACACTTAATTTTCCATTGAAGACACCTTTTGAACCAGCACTTGGCAATGGACAATTAGCAAAGGATGAAGATTTGGTTGAGTTCTTGGAAGACGCTGCAGATAGGTATTTTGTAACTTCTGATTTTCTGTTTTATGACAGCAGTCATACTACCGACCATAACCATGAGATAGATGTTATGGCACAAGAGGAGAATAATGTTGAAGGATCTTCTAATGTTGGCACTCGAGATATGAGTGTCAAAAATGAGGAATGCATGGGGAATTCAAGCCACAACAAGTCTGATTTTGTATATCAGACCTTGGAAGATGTGAACAAGATACAAGTATTGTGAGAGGGGTTTAAATTTGAAGTGATTGATGATGAGAATACCTTACATCATGATAGTAGTTTGACAAAACCCTACAATGACATTTTCAGCGCTCATGGAGTTGTTATCAGCCTTGAAAACAAATCATTTGGGGGAGTTTGAAACAAATAAATAACATTTTGTGACAGGATATTGACCACGTGACCTCAATAATATATCACCTCAAAACCTTGTGCCTAGAATTCATCTCTTTAAAATTTGCACATAGCTTGTTTTTGTTAGGAAGTTTTTTGATCCACTTGAAAGTTGCAAATATTGAAATAACAATGAGAATATTCTATGAATGTGGTAGAAATTTTTTAAGAAGACAAGCTTCTTACCTATAAAACTTTAGTCCTTCTGTAAGTTCAGTCTCTCTTTTCCTCTTGAGCTCCATTTTTCGCATATAGTTTTGCATCTGTGAGAAATTATCCATTTAGGAATAGATTCATATATTTAATTACAATATCAAATTTAAACATTTGCATACTGAAATGTATTTTTCAAATAAAACAATAAATTATTAATTATTAACAATAGAGGATAACAAACTACTGGGATGTAGATTGCATAAAATTTATTTTCAAGGTTCTGCCAAGGATTGCTTTTGAGTCAGAGAAAATTATTCCCATTAGATATAGGTGCGAAGAGTAATGTGTAAAATTCTCTTGCTAAAATGTCTCTACTGAAGACATTGTGAAGCTCATCCTAGAGGAATACTTATGGTGGTGGGAAAGTCATATACTAAGAAATTATTACCCGAGTCTGTCGTAAAATTAACCATTCTTTTACAATCCCAAAGATAAATAGCTAGTTTGACTGGATTTCCTAGACCCACAACTAATGCAAGATAGGTTCCAATTCTCTGCATTACCCGTTCCCCTATTGTGTAAATAACTAATAAGGGAAATACAGATAATGCCAGTGTGCTTTCTTCTGATTTCATTAAGAATAATAGATTTTTAAGTTTATTCTTGGTATTCAGATAATTAGGTTCTTAAATGTAGTGGCAGAAAAGAATGTCAAATATTATCTCATTACATTACATTTTTTACACCTTTGGATAAACTGATCCAATAAATATAGCATATCTGCAATATTCTAGATCAACCAAAATATATTCCTTCTTTTGACAGCAACATCTTAACGATCTTGAGAAACTTAGTAAATACATTGTTTTCAATGTACACAGAAAATTAATTAATAGAATCATTTTACTTACTTGAATTTCTCTCACTTTATCACTGATAACACCTGAGTTCCTCTCTGCTCTTATTATATCTTTTTCATCAACAAAACTATCTACAAGTTTTCCTGATCACATACAGCAACTTAAAGAATGGGAAAAATCAGTTGATTAACAAAAATCTCCTTGAGTCAGTTAATAAAGTTCTGCATATAATGGAGTGATTATATCATATTTCTCCACATATTCAAACCATATGTATAAATATAATTTTGCAACAAGCAGAAAATGAAGTAGTCAAGAGACCTATTTTGTAGGACATTGAAATAGATTAGAGGTCTGTAACTTCCTAAAAGAGCCTTGTGACATTCAGTAAAAAAGGATATGAAAACCAATGAATCTGCTCAAAATCAATTTAGCTAACCATAGCAATTTAAACCGATGCTGAAATGAAGCTGTAAATAATTGGTTAAATTCTACTCACATTCAAATTTCCTAATCATGGAAATCTGCCCTGAGCCTTTCAGAACAAAATTACGCATGTTTGTTTTAAGTCCAAACTAGAGCATATCTGCCTTGAAGAGATAACTTGCATTTAGAATTACCAAAAAGCAGTACTGACTAACTGATGTGATTGACCTCTGATCAATTGGATGTGCACATATAAACTGAGAGATATCAAAAAAATTCAAGTACAATGTTCTGCGATGAGCCAAAGAGATGCACATGTTACAAGAGATAGGAAATCAAAGTGACCATTTTTGTTTAAGCTATAAAAAATTAGTAAGGATGTTTAGGAATTTATACCATATACCATTGCATTCAAGAAAGCACTTGGAAGAGGGATAGATTCAATTAACCGTTTACTTCTCACAGAGACAGAAAGCTATTCTGATTTGTAGAAAAGCAAAATTATTTTATGAAACGAGCTTTATCATATACATGCTCTGCTGAAAGTAGATATAGTGGTTAACACTTGGCACCTAACATATTGATGATTCACATAACAATGTCAGAAAAGTAGCATGTTGATTATTTCTTAATGATGTTGATGAATATGTCATGTCAAACTCTAGTTAAGATATTGCTTTTATCAGTTTTACTTATTATCAAGTCAAGCTTTGCACCTGGATTGTAACCTGTGCTGGTATTCATAGTCTATTTTCATATGTTAGAAGTTTGGTGGGATCATAGATGTACATAACCTAATATGTATCATACATAATACATATTTATCCATTAATTCTCCTGCATATTTTTTCATTGTTTATGGTCACTGTTTCTCTGACTGCAATGTTGAGCATTCTAATAGCTCATCAAATGTTGAGCATTATAATAGCATCACCATATTGTTTATTGTTTATGGTTACTTCACCATATTGTTTATTGTTTATGGTTACTTTCTCTCACTGCAATACTAGCATTCTAGCTGAAAGGTTGGTGGTGCCAGCATAAAAGCCTCAAGCAGGAACCAATATAAATAAGCATCACCAAAGATAAAAGAACAAGGAGTTGAATCTTGATACATCAACCAACAAGGTCTAGGTCTGTGACATACTAGTCGACATTGACACTGAAGTGAATGTACTAATGAGACATACATGACAGGCAATGGGAATTCCACCATTTTGTCCCTCCTGTTGAGTTTTTCTAAGTTACCGGATTCGTACCCGGAGGCCCCGAACCCAGTTCGGGTGCGAACCCGGTACGGGTTCGCCTGTGGGTACGCCCTAGGTACGCACAGGGTGCGTGCCCAGGGCGCACCCGGGTGTTTGGTGCGTGGACCCGAAGGTACCAGGCCCGAACCCGGGCGAACCTTCAAGAACCCACGGCCCAGCATCAATAAAGTTCGCCCAAATAGAGATTAAAAGCATTTTTTTTAATTTTATTTTATTTCCTAACCCTAATCCGGCCCAATATGAGGCTTTTCAACACAAAAACATTTCATTTCTACTTCTCATTTTGCTCTCACCATATTTTCTCTACATCTTGGCATTTTGAAAGGAGGTGATTGTATTCGAAGGAGATCGATTGTGGAGTGCCAAATAGGTTCTACAAAGGAGATTTAAGTGTTTAAGGTATGCATTTAAACCCTATTCTTTGATCTTTTGAACTATTTTTTCAAGTTTCTTAGTTTTTGATGAATTTTTTCAAGTTTGTGAAGAATTTTTTCAAATTTATTTGTTTATTTTTCATATTTTTTATAGATTGCAACAATGGCCAGTAGTCAAAGTTCAGTGGGTGGGGAGGGAAGTCAAAAGTTCAAAATTGAGAAAGGATCTCCTTTATGGGCACATACCACAAGAATTTCACAAATTCCTAGAGGTGGGGGTTTTGTTTGGAAGTGTAATTTATGCAATGTACAATATAATAGCTCCTATTACCGAGTGAAACTTCATTTTATGGGCCCTAGTGGCAAAGGGATTAATATGTGTGTGGGCCCAAATAAGAAGGGGTTGTCTTCTGTACAAATAGCAGAATTTATAAAAGAACAAGAAAATGCTGACAAATCAATTGCAAAAGGAAAAGAAAGTAGTTATTCTTCCGGAAAGAAAAAAACACCAACATTACCCTCTCAAGCAGTTAGGGCCTCCAAACATCCCTTCTTGCCTATGCCCTCTACGGAAGAGGAAGATGAAGATGAACAACAAATCACCACCCGCAAGAGAGGTCCATTGGAGAGGGCATTTAAAATGGAGGCAAGAGATATTGCTGAAGAAAAAATTGCACGTTGCCTCTATGCCAATGGTCTTCCATTCAACTTGGTGAGATCACCATATTGGCGGGACATGGTGTCAGCAATAAATAGTGCACCTCCTGGTTTCACAAGTCCTGGGTTTGAAAAGGTGCGTACCACCTTATTGCAAAGAGAGAAAAAATCTTTAGAGGCCCAACTAAAACCAATTAGAGATTCTTGGATTGAAACAGGTGTATCTATTGTTTCCGATGGATGGAAAGATTGCAAAAACCGTCCATTGATCAATGTTATTGCAGTGTCCCCCAAGGGGGCAATGTTTTTGAAGGCAGTTGACTGTGAAGGGGAAGTGAAAGATGCAGAGTTCATTTCTAGGATTCTCATTGACTCCATAGAGATGGTGGGTGATGAAAATGTTGTCCAAGTAATTACGGACAATGCAAAAGTTTGCAGGGCTGCAGGTGCTTTGGTAGAGGCTAGATATGAGCACATCTTTTGGACACCTTGCACCGTACACTCCCTCAATTTGGTGATGCAAGCAATTGGAAACCAAATAGAGTGGGTGAAAGAAATATACCAGGAGGCCGAGGAGATCCAGATGTTTGTGACAAACCACCATATGTCACAAGCAATTTTCAGAATTTTTTCAAGATTGGAATTGTTGAAGGTAAATTTAATTTATTATTTATTTAGTTTCATTTATGTCATGTTTTACATAATTGAATAATTTATTTTTTTAACTTATTTAATTATTTACATGTTCTTAGGTTGCTGAGACCCGATTTGCATCTCACACAATTGTTCTGAGATGACTTGTGAAGGTGAAAGGGGCATTGAGTCAAATGGTTATTAGCAACCAATGGGGTATATGGAAGCAATCAAATTCAGAGAGGGCCCAAAAGGTCAAGGCATTGATCTTGGATGACAATTGGTGGGATCGTGTGAATTATGTATTGGAGATGACCGAACCTATCATGTCTATGCTTCGGTTTGCTGATACAGATGAACCATGCTTGGGGGATGTCTATGATAGCATGGACACAATGTTGGAGAAAATAAAAATTGAAATACAAAAGAGAGAGAATGATCCTGAAGACACCCTTTACAAAAGGGTGGAAGCAATCGTTCTTCATCGTTGGAACAAGATGACAACACCATTGCACCTCCTTGCATATGCCCTATCTCCAAGGTACTATACTAGAGAAGTACTTTCTATCCCAGGGAGAATACCGCCATATAGAGATCTTGAAGTTGCTAGAGGGTATAAGAGTGCATTTAAGAGACTCTTCAGTGATCCAGAAATGGAGACAAGTGTTATGAAAGAATTTGGAATGTTTATCATAGGAAAAAATCTTAGCCCTTCTGTTGCCAAAGACCAATACAAAATGGATGCTATTACATGGTGGTACCTCCATGGTCAAGTTTATATGTACCTCCAACCTCTTGCAATCAAGATCCTCTCACAAGTAAGTTTTTTTTTTTGCCACTTGTATTGTAGAATTTAACACTTAACATTCTTGAATTTATCTTGCATTTTTTATTTTTAATTTTGTTGGTTTTCTCTCTAGGTTGCAAGCTCTTCTGCTGCTGAACGGAATTGGAGTACATACTCCTTTATCCACTCAGTGAAGCGTAACCGGTTGGCTGCAAAAAGAGCTGAAGACTTGGTGTATATTCATTCTAATTTGCGTCTTCTGTCACGTAAGGAACCTCAATACAAGGAGGGGGCAGCAAAGCTTTGGGATGTAGCACCCGAGTCTGCTGACTTGGATGCAACCATTCAAGATCTTGCTAGAGCCACTATGGATGATGTGGATGATAATGATGATCATGACATGCATGGTGCTGGAAGTGGAAGCGGAACCGCTTTGGGTTCAAATGATGATGATCTTGAAGTTGAAGCCACTGAAAATCCAAATCAAGATGACTTTTTTGATAATCCTTTTGATGATTGATGAACATTGAAATTGAATCATGTTTCAACTTTCATGAACTACATTTTGTAATTCAGTAATACTGTAATTGTGATGATTTCCATAATTGATATCATTGATATGGCGTATTTGAATATTTTTCAACTATCAATTGACATTTAATATTTATCTTTGGCATTTGGCATTGATCAATGATCAAGTATCATACTATGAAATGATTTAGTTTTACAATTCTGTATATTTCTCTTATTTTTTTGTATATATAATACATATATATATATATACACGTACCCATATGTACCCAAACCCCTAAAAAAAAATTTCACGTACCCACGTACCGGGTTCTCGTACCCGAACCCGTCCCCGAACCCGAACCGGTAACTTAGGAGTTTTTAGCTCATATAGGAACTTCCACACAAGTTTAGTGTGAATGTGTTGGAAGTGGTTACATTGATTCGAGTTATTCTATTTTGCATTTCACTTTTAATGGTTAAGTGAAAGTCTTTTATTTAGCTAATTAAGTCTAAGAAAGTGTAGATGAACACTAATGACTTAGACTTATCATCTAACTCATCTCTTGTAAGAGATAGGATACTTTTTGGAAGATTAGATTTCTAGCTGAATAGTATAAAGATAGGAGCAAGATAAAAGAATGAAATATAAAGAATAACACAGTACATGTCAGTGTTACAAGACTCACCTAAACTCGGCAAGTACTCGCGAGTCCCGAGGCGGGTGAGGCTAGGCGAGTCAAAATGACTCGGATGCCGAGTACTCGCCGAGACTCACCGGACTCGCCGGACTCGGTAGACTCGCCGGACTCGCCGGACTCAGCAGACTCGCCGGACTCGCCGAGTCTCGTGCCTCAGACTCGGGCATTTTAATTAATTTTTTTTTAAATCTTTCATTTACAATTTTTTTAATTAAATGGTGTGCGCCATGGAGGTTTGTGTGGTTTTGAAGGTCTTCATTTGGGCTTGGTGGCGGGGGCTCCGCCCCTCTACCCCGCCCTGTATCACGACAGGGAGCGCGCCAAAGGCGCTGCCCCAGGACCCTGCGAGGGGCGCTACCCCTCGACCCCGCTGGGAGCGCTGCCCCCAGACCCCCGCAAGGGACGTTGCCCCTTGACCCCACTGGGAGCGCTGCCCCCATATCCCCATGAGGGGCACTGCCCCTCGACCCCGTTGGGGTGTTTCCCCCAAACCCTCATCAAACTATAGGTCTAAGCATGTTATAGGCCAATGATGAATCATGATCATAAAACCTACAAAATACATATCCCCTGTTGCAAATCTTTGCATCTTTCACAGTCAAAGCCATAATCAAGGATTATCTTGTTCCATACATTAGACAACAAAACATGCAGTCTTGAAGGCTACAATAAAATTTTAATAATAAATTCCTCACTTGAATATACATACCAATCATTGAGACGCAAGCAAATATCATGGCTACATCATCATCTAGAACCTATCTTAGACACTAGCGCATGACTTGTCGTGATGTTGGGATGAGTAATCCAAGCTCTTCTGAGCCATAGACTTATATTTTTAGTTTTGATATTTGTTTTGATGCCACAGATTTCATATTCCATGTGTTTTGTATACATTTGACAATATTTATATATCTGAATGTGTTATTTCCTTCAGCTAAAATTTGCGTTTATACTTATGTGATCGATAGATGTTTGTGAATAGGATCATAGTAGTTTCTATTTCATGATGTTATTGTGTATTTGAGGTTTATTTACTAAAGGGTGCATGAACAAGCTTTAAATCTTTAAAAATCTCTAAATTTCTTGGGTTTTTCTATTTGCCGAGTCTTGGGCGAGTCTGGGCTCCGAGTCCGAGTCCGAGTCAAAAATCGGCTTGCCGAGTCCGAGGCGAGTCCGAGTCTTGTAACACTGGTACATGTTGTAGATTTCCATGCAGCTGAATATTGAACAGCTTGTAGACATTTCCTTAAAAGTTTTTCAAATGAATGAAAAGCTGATTTGAAGGTGTAATTATCTGTGTATTTGTTTTAAGCTGCCATATTTTGAAGTTTCAACTGTACTGTGATTGATGCAATGAATTTAATTTATTTAACATTAGGGAATCAGTTGCCTTGTTAGAAATTCTTCATCTCCCCATATACATATTTTATGGCAAACAAGACTAAGAAGTTGCTAATGGAAATTCTAAAGGATGCTGAAGTAAACATTATAGTGTATTGTCACAATTCTCAAAGTTGATAAACTTGCGGAGATATATAACTAACCTTCATTACTGCGTAGTCCATGGTGCTATGAGAACAATGTGGATATGTAGCTTAAAACAAGTAAATGACCCTTCAACAATAGCTGACAAAAGGTGAACATTTTGCTTGATCCTAGACAAGAGCCAAATTATGGTGTGCTAACTACTGTGAGCAAGGATGGAGATCAGTAAACCATGACTAACAAGATAACAATAGACACAACATCGGTATGGGGAGGAAGATGAACCCACAAGGTACAAAGAACATTGTTGGTGACCAAGGGGAAGCAAGGCTAGACAAGTTGGTCCAGACCAGGTCAAGGTAAAACAGTATTGGTCAAGAAGATGGTGATTCAAGCCAACGGGATGTAAAGATTAGTGAAGGATAACCAAGTTGAAGGTATGAGAGTATCATGGCGATCACAAAATTGTCAAATGGTCTAAGGAGGTGATGTTGAAGGAAGAGAAGTGAACTAAAGTCATGGTCCATGTTTTGAAAGAAACACCAACAAGATGGGAGGCAGCATACTATAAAAATCTTCAATGTCAAGGACAAAATGAGAAGTTGACCAATGTGAGGTTCAGAATTGTTGTACCCATATGAAATTTTTTATATTGTGTCAAATTTTAACCTAAATCCATGTATTTTTGTCAAGCAAAAGTCGTGTTTTAGAGATTTCTCATGGTCATCTATGTTGTTTTCATCATCTTTTATTCTTGTCTTTGCAAGGCCAACGAAAGGATCTTTCCAATGTATCTAGCGTAGAGAAGATTGGACTTTAGATGAAAGAGTGAAGGAAAAACAGTTTCTAAGACATGAAAAAATGTCAACCAATGGAAGGGCACACATATTAATGTTGTGCAAGTTTTTCCAAAAGTCAAAAAAGTGCATTAGAGTGCAATGGTACACACCTAACCAAAGAGGCACACAACTTAAAAAAAAATTGCAATCAGAAACGTCCAGGGGGTGTCTAAGAATTTTTCAGAAACACCAAGGTATGGCTAGCCATCCACAAGACAAAGATGGGATGTCTAGATGTCCCCCAACCATCCCTGACGACAGCTAGCCAGCCATCCTCTACAGCCCAGCAAATTTGTATTTCATCTTTTTTTCTAAAACACAAATGTAATAAAAAATAAAGGGGTGTGCTGCCAAAATTATTATTCAAGCTGGCTTAACTATGTTATTTCATTGATTAAAATGAAACTGAATAATGTTGTCAAGCTTTGTATTTAATAGAGCAAAAACCAATTAGGACCAACCTACCGTATAGAGAATGAAGGTTGACCTGCTGTATAGAGCAGAAAACAATTAGGGCCAACCAGTTTTTTAAGCAAAAATAGGGCAGAGATGTCTTAAGACATAGCATGTTCATATATTTATATGCCTGCAACTTGACATTATTTCTTTCTCCATCTGCTCAGCATTCTAGAGCAAAAAGGGGATACCTGGGATAGATTTCAGAAATTAATAGCAGGAAAAGGGTGCCTAGGTCAGCATTGTGAGGAACTTTAAGTAGCAGCAGAGAAAGAATGACATGTTTGGGAGCAGGGACAGGGACCTTGAGTGATTGAAATCATCTTCAAGTGCACCTAGGGATCAGTTTGTGAAGTTTTTAGCAGAAATTAATAGAAGGAAAAGGGTGCCTAGGTCAGCATTGTGAGGAACTTAAAGTAGCAGCAGAGAAAGAATGACATGTTTGGGAGCAGGGACAGGGATCTTGAGTGACAGAAATCATCTTCAAGTGCACCTAGGGATCAGTTTGTGAATTTTTTAGCAGCAGAGGTAGAGTGCACTTTAAACAACCAAACCAAAACTTAAGTGGCAAGAATAAAAAGATCACATGCCCCAGGTGTTGAACGTTTAAGTGTTTTCCGCTTAGAAGGAGTTGGCTTGTGCCTGGGTCATCTTTGAGTGACAACTACAAGTGGGACTGAAGTACATGCCAAAGGTATTTAAGCTATGTGTTAAGGTTATATGATGTATATGATGATTGCCTTATCAATGCTATCATGTGAATATTTGAATCTTTTTATATTTTTTAAATTTTCCCTATTTTTTTAATAGCCATCCCCTATTGTCCCCTAAAAAATGGCCTCCCTCCCACCCCTATCCCCAAAACGCATCCCCCTGTCCCGTGCCATCCCCATCCTGGAGACTTGGGGTAACAAGGTCCTAACAACATAACTCTTCATTTGTACTTGTATGCATTCATCACTCCCCCTGTAATCAACCGTGCAATTTTTATATATTGTGTAGATTAAACAAAATGTACATATATATCACTCCACTAGGCTTATTATTATAACAAGGTTCAGCCAAACCTCAAATGTTTCTAGAGGGTTGAAAGTTGAAACTATTTGACTGAACCTACCAATACCCGATTGAGGTTTTGATCATGATTTCCTTCATTTTTTGCCTAGTAAACTCCATTTTCCATCCCATATGATGTCTCTCATTTTTAACTCCTCGTCAACCCATGTGCTTTGAAAACATTGATTATATAGTGTAGCATCTGTATCATTTTAGGGGTAGTGTAGATGCATTACATTGGGACATTGACAATTCTTGCATTAATGATCACAAGTTGCATCATCAAGCATGTTTTGATTTTGACAATGAGCTGATTATCATTTTAGAGCCTACAGACCCTAGGACCTAGAATATGTAGACACAAGAGATAGCACGCTTTAAATATAAGTATGAGAGTATGATGTATCAAATTTTAAATTATTTTAAACATTGCACATTGAAATGTCTCTTTTATATCATTTTTTGTATTCTATCTATGTGATTCTGCATAATTTTGTATGTTGTACAGTCTCCAACCTTTTTCTGATCCTTCTTAAAAAATCCAAATTTTGGGAATGTTTTACCTTCTTGAACCTACTGAACTTCTAAAACCTGGTGATTATGATCGTAATAAACAATATTGTGAAAAGTAGGTGAATGACAATCTCAAACAATAAGTAGTACAATAGAGAGAAATTTCTCTTTTTTGACTTTTTTCTCCTCATTTGATAATTCCCTCATCTTTTGGCAAGAACAATTTATTTAACTCATTTTGTTGTATCTCTCCAGATTTCTTCTGTTTCATTGGAACCTCATCTTTTATCATGGTGTCCAAATTACATTATTTCCATTTTCCATTTGTATGCAGATTGGCATAGCACAAAACAAATCATATAGCCAAAGGACTAAAATAAATTTCTTCTCTGCACTGACACCTTAACTCTTTTAGGTAAGGAGAGTGTCTACAGAGCTGGAATAGGAGAAACAGTTAAGGATGAGCAGATATTATAGATCTAAACTTGACGACCAATCAAGCCATTGCCTGTACATATCTTTCTCATTACAGACTCTTCACAATGTTCAGAATGCCATAACAACAATGAACCTGATAGCTCCTAAACTGCATAAACAAATGTAGAAAGTTTAACAGAATAAGGCACCCTCTGAACAGTTATTCTCAATACAAATGTGCATCTTGAAATCAGGAGAAATTAAAAATGCTAGTAAGCATATCTCAAAACAAATAAAAATAATGTTTTCCATAAATGAATTACAAAAGATCAAGGAACTAACCGTAGCGTTTCTGCATTTTCATATATAATGGCCCAACTCGTTGGCGTATGGTGTACATTGTGCGGCCATACTCAGCTGCAGGCCAAATCTCTGTCCCAAATACAGCACTGCAAATGCAAAATTTATCTCATCTCATCCATTAATATTGTCAATAAAGATGATAAAAAAAATGACCAGAATTTTATATAATTTCAACTAAATCATCCTCACATGTTAAAGTACAAGAACACAGAAAAGCAAAAATTGAATTAATATAAAACATAGGTTGGATTACCCATGTTAGGGAGAGAAACCAGAAGTATTGTTGTGAAAGTATCTAAGAAGCTGCAGAATTAATATTTGGAATGTCATATATTATCAGATTGTGCAGAAATTTCACCACCTGCCAATAGATTGCACTGTACTTCTATGTAAACCACATCACCCAACTTATCAAGAAAACAAGATATATATTGACCTAAACTCAACAAAACACATTTTACTTCAAACAGAAACATTATGCAATGGGCTTAACAGAAACATTATGTAATGGTATGAAATGGGCTTGGAAAAGGACCATGTGTGAATGGTCAGGGTGCATTTAAGCACTTAAATGACAAATGTGGATAGTTTAAAAATGCAATGCTCTGAAGAGAATTTCAATGAAGACTAACATGCAAGAAATGACTGGTAAATTTGACCATTTAAATAGAACGTAAAAGCACAATAAAGCTAAAAGTCAAATCCTATATGCTGCTATTTTCAGATTTTTTAAATCTATAATACAAAATGTCAAAATAAAAAACAATAATTTATGAAGGATATCCAAACTGCCTTGCTTTTAGTATCTCCAAAATGTGGTTTTGTATCTTGCCTGCTTTAAACATTGTATAAGAACAAACTTTGATTGAAATGGGGCAGAATACATGAACTTTTTTTTTCAATAAGCGATTGCACTTTGCTAGTTATTTTTAAATTTTACATCTTTGTTTATCACGAGTTCTCCTTTATCTTGTTCTTCATTCTTGTCTCTTACTGTTTCTTGTTGTATCATGACATAACTATTCCAAACTCAAAAAAATGTCATAAATTCGAGATATTAGATTTTTCAAATTTCCACAGATAATACATTTTGAGTTTCTACCACTATGTCATGCACTTCACATTCATCAATTCAATAACTTGTTTAATTTCCCAAAATGTTCTTTTTAGTTACCTATGGCCTCAAAATATCCTAGAGATCCTTTTTCTTTTAGGTAACTACCTCTTCAAGGGTGAAATGTTAAATCTAACCACAATCCTAGAGCTCAAAATAACATTTCCTGAACTTGAGGAGATTTTACATTATTGATTACATATATTGGATATAATCATCATATTGAGAACGAACCACACAACGTTTGTTGAACTTCTCTTTTGGTATTTGTCCTTGATGTCAAAATTGTGATTCAGATTGGCATCTTGGTGATTGACTATCAGTGGCATTATTGTTTACATTCTGATGGCTTGGCATTCTCAGTATCTCAATCAGATTTGCAGCTTTATTATGATTGTCTTACTGATGTTTGAAGCTTTATGTGTAGACAGATATTTCATGGTGGCTTTAGTTTTTGACATGGCTCATACAAGTAAGGCACTGCAGTATGAAGGTATATCTTGTTTTCAGTTTATATGTTTTCATTCTATCACTACAAATGTATACCTTCTTGGCTTCATGGCATATCATTGGCAAAAATCTATGACTCAGTTTATGTGCAGACTCAGGTGGTATATTTTGTTTTTGCATCACTTTGCACATTCTTGTGCTTGGGCTTCACTTTACATCAACTTGCACTTTGATGTTACACTTTATAGTGTTTGGTCTTCATTTAGTTGGCATCATTGATAATGTTTTCAGATCTTATAATGGTTGATTTATTTGGCCTTAAGACCAACAGGAGATTTGTGAAATAATGTAAAGTCACTTTGAAAAGTGACAAGGCGTCATTTTGTGGAAACAATGTTTTTTTTGTTAAGGTGGTCGACATTTGTTTTTGGAGGTAATTTTTGAAGACTTTGGTCTTCACTTTGCAATGGTATCGGGATCTTATTGCACATTTTATTGGTTGTTTTAAAGTGCATTAGTTTAGCACTTGAGGCCAACAGCATTCATTATTATCGGGATCACTCTTCATTGGCAAAGATTAACTCACGTGGATGTGAGTTGGCAGTGACATGGTATTATGTTTTCTTGGACAGCTGGATGTTTGTATGATGTTTTCCTTGACATTACGCATGGGCAGTGATTTGGCACTTGACTATAGCATTATAATATTGATGGAACTCTAAATGATTGTTATTCTATTATGGACGCCAAATGATTATGTTTTTTGACTAAGGGCTCGACGGTGAAGGAAATAGGGCAAAGTGAGTATCTTGTTTGTCATTTCATTCTTGCAAGCAGTTGAACCCTAGTTGTGCCGCCATGAAGAGATTTCCGATATTTTGTCACCGTGGTTGTTAATATGTGCTCGAACTTGAGGTATCATGGATAGTGAAAGTTGGGAAATCAGTTGGTGGTCTTCGCTTGAGCTGGAAGTGGAGGTAAACATAGAAGATTTCATGGGATTTTGTTTCAAACCGCCATGAGGTAACTTTTGCAAGTTTCTTCTTCAAATGTGGATGAGGTAAATAAAGATCTTTTACTTTCAGTCTTGCAATATATTTAAAAGTGAAAGAAGTTTTACTCTTATGATCTCTGTTGTTTTCTCAAATAAGAAAAGAGAATATTTCTGTTTTTTTTACTGAGTAATGGAAAGAAATATCTTTGTTTCAGTTATTTTCGAAACCCTAACTCGAGGGTTTGATTCTTGACTCGAATTTTTCTTCACATTTCATGGTTTATGGGTGTATACGTCTAAAAATGGTCATTGCAAAACCTGTTAATTAATTAAATATGAATTATTTAATTAATCTTCTAAAGTCATCTACAAATAAATAAATTTAATTATTTATTTATATTGTTCATTTTTCTAATTCTTCTAGTTTAATTAAATAAATAAGTTTATTTAATCATTGCTATCTTCTTCTTAATTAAGTTAAATAAATTTCATTATTTATTTATATTAATTATCATGATTCTAAATTTGAATTTTCAAATAATAAAATATTCCGCTAACTCATCCTTCACTCCATATTTAAATTGAATATTGTAAATATTTAATTTAATACTTTTTTCCTCACCTTTCACATAATTAAATATTGTAAATATTTAATTAAACATCTTTTCACCTCTCATATAATTAAATATTAATTATTTAATTATGGAAGCTTCTAAATTCATTGTCACGTGTAATTTTATTTATTTATTTAATTAGGATTTATCCTCAACTTTCAACCAACTTTCATAAATGAAGAGACAAATGGCAATTTGTTTCCATTTTTGAATGAGGATGGTTTTTTGGGTTGAAAACATTCTTCCATTATTCTCTCAACCTTCCATCTTTCTCTCAACCTCCAGAATCTCTCACCGTTCATCTTGACAGGTTTGAATTTGACCGTTGATCTTTGCCAACTAGATTTTCGCCTCCAAAAATCTATAAATACAGCCCTTTAGTGAGTAGATATGATTGTAGATTTTGTGAATTTAGCGTGATTACTATAGTTGCATTTTATCCAGCATTTAGCAATCTTGTTTTCTTAAGCATAGCATTTCAAGTTCATAACATAGCATCTTGGTTTCATATCATAGCTCAAATAATTTAGCAATGGACATGCATATTGCATAATCTCGTTCTCCTAAGTTGTCATTCCAACAAGCTGCTGCTTACACCAACTGAGAGTCAGTAACTTGCATCGAATCCTTGGAGATAGAGGACAATGGAATGCTTTTGAAGGAGCTGTTGTTATTTAGAGTTTGTTTTATCTTTTTACTTAGTTTCATTTGATTTAATGTTTCATCGGTGTGTTGGTTTATCATTTTAATTAGTCCACATATTCTCACACACAATGGATTTCGGTTTCACTTGTATAAATTGAACGGCAGTAAGCCATTATTTTGTTCAGAATTTGAGAAAGAAAAAGAGTGAATACTTATTGAAAGATAGAAAATAAAAGGAGGGCTTTATTGTGTATTGTCTCTGGTTTCTAAAACAGAGAATCATATTCAGATTTATGTGAGAGAGATTATTTCTTGTACTGTTGCAATCAGTACATTGTGTAATTGGAATTATTGAAATATCATTTTTGTTTTGTAGAGATTTTATGATTGCAAAAATAGTGCAATTGTAAGGTCCTTACATTGCAAATTTTGTGTAGAGAGGAACATTGTAAAGGAGTTGGTACTCCTATTGAAGTGGGTGCTTCAGAATTTCAGTGTTGAGTTGGTGCTCAGAAAAATATTGTAATCAAATTTTGGAATCAAGCCTGCAAGGCATTTTGGAGTGGTTTTTCTACCCCAAGGGGTTTTCCACTCGGCAATTTATGTGTCACTCTTTTGTGTGATTTGTGTCTATCTTGCACAATCTTTCTTTATGTCATTTATGTTGAGTTAATTCATGTAATGCTCTGATACTTTATCACTGTTCAGATTCATCTAAATGCTCATGGTTCAGTTGTTCATGTGCAAAGTTTGAATTTTATTTACTGTCATCTGAAAGTCTAGTTTCCTTGCAAAAGAAAGCATTAAAAAATTGTTCATTCAGCCTTATATGAACAATATACATCATGCTTTAACAAGAGTTGTTAGGCATTCATTTTATAATTGACTAAGTTATCTGTCTAATCTTTCAAAGTTTAGCTTTTATATTGCATTTATAATATTACATTTTGTTCAAGATCAAAAAGAGCTGTAATCTGCATTTCATGTCATAAGAGTTTTAAAAATATATTACTCTAATTCACGCCCCGCCTCTACCCTAATTCCACTTCCAACAAAGTTGGCACTAGCTGTTATTCTATCAAACATCATAAAAGGTAATATGGCATCTTCTTCAATCCATATAGTACAGATGAGTGCATTATGTTGTTTGAATATTATTACACGGAGAAATTTTTGCTACTTAGCTTTTATCATGTTCAATGAAATGAATATTATATTGCATCATAAATGAAATGATATGATATAAGAGAAACAGTAGAAGACAATAATAAGGACAGGATAAAGGGGGACTCATTATAAACAAGGATGTAAAATTCAAAAATAAATGAATCTTATATTGCATAAATGAAATGATACAACATTGAGTCAAACTAACAATATATCAAATAATCATGGAAAATCTTACTAAAATAAGCAAGCAAATCTGACAGATCAGTTTCAGCACAAACATCTTAAGAAATTCACATCATTAGGCATGCATTCATCATAGAAACAACTTGAGCAGCTCTCTTTTCAAAAGAATCCATTTCCCCCAAGTGAGGAGCCCAATAATTATCAATGTTCTTTCAATAAACTTCTCTGTCTTGATATCATAATGAGTTGATTTCAGCATCTTATTCATGCCAAAATCATTAGAGCATAAAACATCACCAAATTCTTCTCTTGAATATTATCTCCAAATTTAGCCATATTTGAAATATCCTAAACAAGAATGTTTTCTTATTCTTAAGGCCATACCTTGTGACACTCTTCTCCTACTTGCCTGCTTGTATATGAATTCCTCTTTTGATATGGATCATTTCTAATAAAATATAAATGCATGTTGGAATTTCTCTTTTGATGTGCAAGTTTTAACCACCTTTGAATGGAGAAGGACATCTCATCTTGGAATATTGTAAAAACCGCCTGTCGGTCACTAATTTTTTTTTTGAATTCACAACTACCAACTTAATCAACCACCATCATGGCGACAAATCTATGCCATCACTTATGCTTACACTCGCATATGGTAAGCTCCCAAGTGTTGTGGTCATCCCTAAACCCAGACCTAAACCTCAAGGGTTTAGTCATGATGACCCTGCCTGCGTATCCCCTCTAGGAAATCAAAGGCTTTGTAATTCACACACCACTACTAGAGGGAGTTCATCCTCTCCTTTTTATGAGATCCCTAATCTCTCTTTAACTCATGACTATTAATTAAGCGTAAGCTTTCAACTTAGTCCAATTATAATACAATGATAACAATTTGCCATCAAGTGTTGGTTCCATACCAAAAACTAGTGTATGAACACACAAATTCACATAGGGGTTGTAACATTTCATAATCCCAAGATCAAACACGATAATTGTCTCGAGCATACATCACATATACACAAGGTAACTAGCTAATATACATCATGAGTACAACAATGACTAGTTCATATGCACATCATAAGTACAATAGTGACAAGATCATTGTACACAAGTACAATAGTGACTAGATCATATGTACATCACACGTACAATAGTGACTAGCTCAAGCATACATCACATATATATATTGTGAACGATCCACGCAAAACATCACATGTTCACATAAAGAACAATTGGTAAAGTGGAAATGGATGCAACCTACTACATGATTCATCCCACTACCTAATTCACAATCACATAAGCTCGTAAGTAGATCTCACTTGGAAAAGCAATGTCGAGCATCCCATACTACACCACGGGTCCTATCCTTTTCCCAATCCACCACAATCTATGATGACAATCAAGCAACCTATACTACTTGATGTCATCACTAACAAGGGCATTGGTAACAAACACTGTGTACAAATCTCAAGGCCATTTACACAAGTACACAATCAATGACTAACATATAAACAATGAGAAATTGACAAATCCACAATGAATGACTACCATCTACCATTTTAATGCATCCCAATTAGAAAAGGAATGTCGGTGCATTGTGCACTACAATGTCGGTCCATCCTTTTCCCCCGTCTTCTGCACCAGGGCAACTGGGAAGAGTATTTAGTATATCTCATATTACACCAAGGGTCCATCCTCAATTCCAATAGGGTCAAGTATACCATTGGACATCTAGGAATATACTACACCAGGGGTCCGCCCTTCATTCCAAGGGTCCTATGGGCATGAGTGAGATTTCCACAAGTAGTGAAACTACCTAGCCCGGTGGATTCCAACTTCAATCACCTATAGGCCACTAGCAATAGGTTTATCCACCCAAGAAGAAGTAGCTTCCAACATATACCACCTTGTGACCTTCATGATTGTCAACTATCTTCTTCACACCTTGGGTAGCACTTGGCATCAATCACCCTCGTGCTATAGGTGACTACCTACTAATCCTCTCAATACAACGGTTAACTCCAATTGCCATTACCCATACAATAGGGTAACTACTCGCACAATTGCTACCGTATCATCACCAGGATAGCCCTTAGCAATCCTTCACCTTTGTGAACCAAGTGAATGCTATTTAATCCTTAATAGTAGCCCAAGCATCAATCATTGGCACAATCCAATGATTTCCTATCACTACTCATATCCCAGAGGTTCACACTTGAGTCATTTGTAGCTCGAAACTTACATAATAGGATTCACAAGTACTAGTCAAGTGGACCTAGATAAGTATATCACAATCATCTAATTCATGAGCCTATATAGAGTCCTATAGGTAATCATCTAATTCATGAGCCTATATAAAGTCCTATAGGTTTGGAGTTGAATTTCACAAACACATAAGAATTACATTGAACCAACACAAGATGGCCTCTACTCAACATGTACATATAAACAAATATTGACTATAAAGGAGTCAAATCCATTCACTTCAATCAACTTACTATTTAAAAGCACATTATGTATTAAATACAAGTTATCAAGTTTCCTTAATTCATTCATAACCATCTAATACCCATTTCAACCTCAAACTAAAGCCTATTGAAGAAGGAAGGTCAAATAGGTTAGGAACAACCCCAAACTTTGGAGTTACCCCTCCCTCCCCCTTAAACACTCCCCCTACGGACTTGAGGTCACAAGAGCATCCTTCACCAAAAGACTACCTATGTACCTACTTCCAAACAAGATTTAAGTCACACATAGTTCTCCTCACAAGGTCTCTCAAAGGACTTAAACATAGGTTCTCATGACCAAGGTTTGATTAATGATTCCCTTCAATTATCAACGCCTGATAGTAGGTAGGAAAGCGTTTAACTCAGCTCACGTTATAGTAAACCTATACTGAGGAACTTCCCGCAAGGTCATCCATATCTCAACTTGACCTCCTAATAATATTTATCCTAATTCATGTGAGCATCCCAAAACCCTTACAATTACCTATCAAGGATATCATACAACATTTAATACCCCTAATGATAATTTATAACATAGTATTTTGTTTAGAATTAGAACATGATAACCTACAACATGAGTGTTAATCTTAGATATCACAAGTGTATTGGTTCTTGATATCTTAAAACTCTATATTAGGGCACGTCCCCATGCGGCTGCTTAGCTTATTTTGGCTAGCAGCCACTGCTCAACATTTTAAGGAGCATTTTGTGGAGTTGGTGGCCCTATGAATGTATTTTTTTCTGCTTATTTTTAAGAATTCAATTTAAATTTGATTTTTTCAACTGCTAATAATATTTTGTGCCAATAAAAACTAGAGGGAAAAATTGGAGGCAAATGTAAAAAGGGAGGCAAATAGATTTGTGGAACCACATGGCATTTTTTTTTATATGCAGCAGCTACTTATTTTCAGCCCCCACATTTTTCCACAACCTATTTTCAATTTTTAGTTGCTGCTTCACAAAAATAGGGAAAGATTCCAAATTATCCTATGCCCATAAATAATTTTTTCCATGGGGACATCTAACTGCTTAATTTTAAGCAGAAAATAGACTTAAGCAGCAGCATGGGGACAGGGGGTTATACTAATAAGAAACCCTGTAATGTCCCCAGTTTTGAGTCAACATATAATTAAATAATTAATTTAATGTTGTCAAGAAAAGGTCAAAATATAAAGACAGCTTAAATTAATTATTGCTGCAAAACTAACTTATGTTTTGAAAAGTTAAAAAATAAATTGAAGTTACTTTTATGAGAATTCTCAAAGGAAGTAAAATAAAAGTGAAAAGCAAAAAAAAAAGAGAATTCAAGGAGACACCGGAGTTTCGAAGTGGGAAAGAATAAAAGATTGTTGGAAGCTCATTGCAGGCATGCAGGATTTGGTTTTTGGGAACAGGTAGTTGTCTAGATAATTTCAGAGAACTTTGTGAGGACGAAATCCTTCACAAAGATTATCATCTCCGGATTGAAAGATATTCCCTGGATGATTGTTGACAATCTCATTTCAGGGACTACACTCGAATTAAATGTGTTAATTTGTAAAGTCTTATTCATAAGACCAATTTCAGAGTATAGTACTGAATAAATTGACGCTATACTCCAGTGTTGGAGGTTTTGGCGAAGAATTGTTTGAAGTCTTATTTTATTCAGTTGAATTAAATTGTGATGGAATTTGAATACTGATGAAGAATTGATTATTAATGTAAATTCCAATAATGTATTGAGAAGTATCCGCAGAAGGAGATTTGCGTATATGTATTTTGAGATTGTTATATCAATTAATTATACTAGGAGATACGTGAGTCTGTGTTTGAGGTCATTGGATGATTTTATTATATTGGAGGATTTGTTGAAATGGCATAATAGTTTCAAATTAAATGGCGAGTCTTTGCTGCTTGTATATTTTCTACTATTCTACGCAGTCCAATCCAAGTTAAATTGGAATTCTGGAGGTGGTCGTGGGAGGCATTAATGTTAAAATTGTGGCTTATGTTGAATGTATGAAGGGTTGAATTAAAAGACCCATGGCTAGTTCGAGTGCAATCAACTCTATGAAACAAGTTTCCTTCATATCAATTTCCTTGCTGATGGTGCCGCAAAAAGGAATTATTCATTGAAGCCAAATGTTTGGATGAAGTATTCCTAAGGAAACCAACGTTTGAGAAATCTCTGTTTTCATTCAAAGATAAATACGCCGTGGGGGATGTAAAGAGTTCATCACTAAATAATAACTGACGTCGGGGCCACTTCAACATTCGGGAAAATTAAATAAGGCTCGAATATTAATAATATTTAGTGATCACTATTGAATAAAGAGTCGAGAGATGTTCTGAGTGGGACGTTTTTTGTCATGGCCAGTCGACACCTTATAAGAAGCCGCCGTATTGTCTTCCATTATTCCTGCAGCTGCTTAAAAGACTGTTGTCGACATTTGAAGGAAAGGCCGATACTAGTAATTACAGATTGTCTGAAGCCGCGTGAAGTTCTAGAAAGGCATGAATTAATGTAAATCAAAGGAGATATAAGACAGGGGCATGGGCATTTTAAGCTTAATTTGGAATCCTCTAGCATCTGAAGGGGGTCGCCGCCTGGTAATAATGATTCCTAAGACGGGAACAACACTTATATATTTTCATACGTGAATGGTAAGGTGCGGAGACTTCAGGAAATATATTTGGGTTTTTACAAATCTCCTATCATATGTTGAAAAGCTTTTTATATGATGGTAAAGGATTTATAGAGTATTGGCAATAATATGCGGTGGTGTTTAAAATTCTTATAAGGCGTAGAGATTCAAATTGGGATTCCCGTTACATAGTTTGGAGCAGTGAAACTAATGTGGAAATTATGTGGCGATTGCGCTATTTGATGGACTAAAGAGACCGTGGCCTTTGATTCAAAGCCTTTATTTTTATCGGTGGTATTAGACGCTCATACTCGAGACCACTGTGGGAACATAGAAAGCAAAGGAGTCAATGAAAGAAGTCGTTGTTACATCTGCAGTTATTAAGCATTAAGGTGCCTCCTCATAGAGATCTAATAACTGGAGAGAAGTATGGGTGCGAGTGTAGCTCACAGGTAGCAGGTGCTCAGTATTGAAGATATGTGTATTAATATAGAACTGGAGTTTTAGTTCACTGCTTTAATTTGGTGTGTAATGTCTGCTATCAAACGTCACCATTCAAAGAAGTCTTATGAAGTGCTGCACCAGGTACCATAAGGTCAACTATGCTACTTAATTACTATATAAACTTAACAACAAAGTCCATTCTATTTTGTAGTGCTTCCCTGCTGGAAACTCCTTCCATGACTATTCATTATGGTGGTAATTTGATTGAATGAAATTATACATCATTAGAATTTTTTGAAATAATAATAACATTTCATGTGAAAAGGCCCCCTTATCTAGGAATCCAATTTTTAAAACACTTAATCACCTTTCCAACGAGCCATTACACTAAGTTGTTTTATTATTATTTCTCCACATTAGACAAATTTAAGTGAATTAATTAAATAATAACTCAATAGCTTATCCAAGTTGCAAAAAGCATTGAAACTAAAGACATAGGATGATGATCAAAGCCACCCGAATGATTTATTAAAAATAAACGGCTTCTCCAAGAAGTTTGGAGATAATGTCCCCTTTGGAAATATTCCTAAATTTTTCCCTAAAACCACAATTCCAATTAAAATAAAAAATGTAATACATTTAAGAGTATAAATTTACCAATTGAAATACCTTTTATAAGAAAAATACTAACATAAGCCATGATAACATCTATTTTTACTAAACATTAGTAGTCATAATGATATCACATAAACATTGTTCATATTGAAATCCAATTAAGGCAATAGCCATTCCAAAGTATATTCCAATAACAGTCTCATTAGGAATTCGTTTGAAACGTTTGCAAACCGCAATCTCAAGGTCAATCGCCCTTGTATTGCAAGAGCATGGAAGGTGGGTCACCCTTCCATCCCTTAGTTCACCTTGGAGGTTGGTCGTCCTCCTCGATCAAGCCCGAAAGCACGGAAGGATTTCTTGTCCATTCTACCCCCTGGCCCATGAGCATGGAAGGTTGGCTGCCCATTCCATCTCTAGGTGGCGTACTTGATAAGAGCATGAAGGCGGGTCATCCTTCATCTCTCATGAACCCGGAAAGCTGGCCGTCCTTCCTATTTGCAATCCATTTCTCCTAAATTCAAAATGGGCTACCATATGAATCTATTATTACCAATTTATAACAAAGGAAGCATATAGATTATATTGATCAACAATTAACACAAGTATCAATATTGCATGATCATATATATATATAAACTTACTTCCAAATAATATTGTTGCTAAAAATAATATTTATTCCAATAGATCTCTTATAATTTCCAATTCTTATTTCTCTTTTTCCAATTTGCCTTATTGATCCAAATTGATGCCTTTCATAAATGATTTTGACCTCCCTTATATATCTTCATACCTTCATGAAATGATGCAGCCCTTGGAAGAGACATCTCCTTTCCAAGGCTATGACTTTTTGTTCAAACTTAACGTTATTTTAGTTTATTCCCAAACTTTGCCTCAAATCTCTACTAATTATTAATCATCTAATTCCTTGTGGAATCACTGCATATTAATAAGGGGTGCAAGTCTTGTTTAGGGAACGCTGCATTTAATTTTTTACCTTGGTCACCACTCTCCTATTTCTTTGACCAGCAATTACTTCCAATCCAAAACAAGCTGCAATTATGGCTTAGGATATATGGTAGGGGGCATGACAAGAGAATACCCTAAGTGTTGGAAATCACTTTTGAAAGGGGCATAATGATCCATACCTAGCAACTCAGCTCATTTCCAGGAACCAAAGTCACTGCTAACCAACACTAAGCACTCCAAGAAATTTGGAGTTCTCCCCAACTCACCAAGAAGTTTACGGAAAACTCAAAAATTGGGCAAAAGCTCATAAAACAATATTGCTAAAAATGGGGACATAACTTAAATATGAGTGACGATGAAACAAAACCAACGTAACTTACCTAAAATTCTAAATTAACAAGTGCAATAAAGCACTTAGAATAGATACAGATGATAAGGATATTAATCATACTCACTTGAAATCTCAAAATAGGTATGGCAACAACACATTTAAAATGTATATGGGTGGAAAGAAATTCCTATGTATTAAATAAAGTGAACCATATTCAAGGTTAACTTGGAGGATGTTGAGAAAGATTATGGAGAGCCTTTTAAGAGAACTCATTTTGTGGAAATCTTTGCATTCCCTAAGACCACGTTTCTTTGAGGGACTTTGTCGCCCCTCCAGCTATTGTGCCTTCAAGCTTTCACTCTGACTCCTAGCCACATTCCTTCCTTCTATTCTCCTCTCTCTCTCTCTCTCTCTCTCTCTCTCTCTGGGTGCCATCTCCTTTTGCTCACATTCCTCTTATTCTCTCCTTCCCACATGATTCTCTCCCATTTGCCTTCCAAACAGAGCCTGAATAACTATTCAAGACAAGGAAATGATTGTGGAATTTGGCTTTACACCCCCAAATTGCATTTTCTTGAAAGTTTCCAAAGCCTTTTCAACGAATCCATTATGTGTACCTCCTCCTCCCTTGGACAAAATTATGCTTCATATTAACTCTTCATGCACCTTACCGTCTGTGTCCCAAACAAGTCAGGGGCTTTCATTCAAGCTATTAAATTTTCCTGTAACTACTATTGTTGGTCATCCACGGCTTCCAGATGCCCCTTACACTTGCCTATTCAACTTCTTCTCTTCCTCCTTCACATTCTCTCTTTATGCCCTTTTTTTTCTCCCTTTCTATGCCCTAGAACACATTTTTATTTAAGTCGTGGGGGGGTTCCAGTTGCCTATTCAACTTCTTCTCTTCCTCCACATTCTCTCTTTCTACCCTTTTTTTCTCTCTTTCTATTCTCTAAAACACATTTTTATTGAAATCGTGGGGAGTTTAATGATTGTCCAGCACACCATTATCCACAACCTGCAATCTTCCCTTCCAAAAGAAGGGACACCGTGCCTTCTCAATAGCATGGATGTCCTTCTCTTGACTCATGTCATTCCTCTCATTTAATGGTTGCCCCATACCCTTGCCTAGGTTTGTCTTCCCAATGACGCATTAATTCTTATTTAGTTATTGGTTTTTGTGGGTGGCATGGCAAAGTGAAAAATACTTTGTTAGTGTAGGTTTTTATTTTATTTCATTTAGGTGTTATGTATTTTTCCTACATGTATGTTTAACTTGTTTAGATTGTTAGGAGTGGGTTATGGAGTGAGTTGCCAACATCTTCCATACGAGTTACTCCTTCCTATCTTGAGATATTTAAGAATTTCAATCCCTATTGATTGTATTTAACACCACATATTCTATATGTATGTAATCACCTTGCATGATTTTGCATTTCATTGTGAACTTTAGTTTATGTATCTCGCTTATTGAAACTATTGTTTTGTGAGCATTTTGACATGGGTTGTCTCATTCATAGAAACACTTTATTCCACTATTTTAGTTTTAGGGGCATATGATGAGTAGTGTTCTTGCATTATCCTTGCACTAGGTCTTGGTATCTCTCACTTGCATCTAGGGCAAAAACATAGTCAATTAATAATTTGCATTCATGCAAAACATCCCATTGTATATAGTATGCACAATTGTAAATTTGTTCATAGCTTTAAGTTTTAGGTTTAGATAGATCTCAAGGAGCTTCCCGTTATAATTTAAATAACAGTTCTACCATATGGGTTGTTCAATTTTGCATTGTTTTCAAAATTCATATGCTAACAAGGTGCAAAACTATAGCAAGAACTGTATCTTCCTCGTAAATAATATACAAACCTATGCCAAATTGACATGAAATCACAATCTTCAAGTTAGCATCTTGCAGATCACCCTCCTTGAACCAATTTGGCACAAAAAGAGAAGAGATGGATTGGGTTTTTGATTATTTTGGACATTTTATTTCCCATTATACACCAAATATTTTGTTGCTCCTCGAATGTTTTGTGATTTGAGTTTAATTTTGATTTGAAATGTCATTTTTTTTCATTATTTCCACCATTTTGTCCATAAGCTCATTCTGATTTAACATAGTTTGCATCATTTGTGTGGCTAGTTTTTCTAGGACTAGGAATATTTTTTCATTTTCCTCTATTACCAATCTACCACTTGTCATGTCCCCTCGCAAAACCTTGGATAAATCTGCTCACATAGGAAATCGAAGAAAGGAATTGACCCACCATTACCAAAGATCAAAGATCGAAGGCATCAAAGAAATAGAACGACCGATCACAAGCAGCGATAATGATGAAGGATAATATTAACAAAAACGTTAATTATCCTTTAAGCGATGTAGTTAAGATCACTAACAAAAGGTGTGTCTGTTTGGAAATGAATGCATACAAGTGAAGGGCTATGTCCCTCAAGCCAGAGGGAGGTATAAAAATAAGTGAAATGCAATAGCAAAAGCATGGATCGGATCAGACAAGAATAGAACAAAGGAAAGGGATCAACACAAAGACAAGTAGCATCGTTTTCAGGTGTATCTCTGCCAATCTAATACATACTAATCTGTTATGTTTATCTTCATTTCGACTAATGATTGTTTCCAGCGTAAAGCTGACATATCTGCATTAATTTGTGATTCATATCTCCAGCAATTTAAATCCGTTGCATTGATGTCTTTCTCATAACCACATCTGGAATCGTTACATGTCTTTCTGCAATTAATCCTCTGCATTCATAGTCATATACACATTGATTAACTGCCTTCCTAAGCATGGATCCATTATGGACTAACAATTGTCTTGACACGGCAACACAGGTTCATGTACATTAGTACTTGTTACTTTAGACATGGACACATATATTTATTTATATTTATTTATATTACTTTTCATATATGTTCAGGGAGTAATTATATTTATAGAGATGATTGTGCATTATTATCAATAAATGATAAACTAGTTGAATGCCTGAATTTGATTGTCAACCCATGTCATGTCCCCGAAATCGCAACATTAAAGATAACAAAATATCTATTAAGAAGGTTAACCAATTCATATAGTTATGAATATTAAAATATAGATATTAAATATTATAATCACTATAATAAATATAAAAATGTATGAAATTAATATAAGACATGAACATAAAAGAATACTATAAATTGATGTTATTAATTGTAATTATTATAATAATAAAATCCAAATATGATGGCAGATAAATAATAAAATAAATGATATTATACATGATTAAAGATATTATAAAAAGCAATGAAATAAAATAAACAATGACACGAGAATTCTGAGCAGATGAATTGGTACGAGGAGTTCACAGCCGAGGGAGGATAGTCGACAAAATAGATATCGATGTACATGCATCTTGATCCCGAATCAATGAGCAAGGCCGCACAAATCCACACCAAACACATTAAGGAATATTGGAGGACCCGTGGACTTGGAAGGAAGGGTTTTCAAAGTATCACTAGCTAATATCAGCGCAGCTAAACAGTATTTGTTGTCCGCCCTAGGGACTCATCAACAAGAGGAAGTCAAACACGGGATTAGTAAATGTTAAAGCAAGGGGTGTGATTAAGAGCAAACATCCATTATATAAGCAATAATACTTATAGAGCGGTTGTGAATAGATTAGGGAGTGTGATCAGTATTTCATAACTATTATTAGCGAAAAGACATAACCTTGCAGGATACATCCCTTCCCTTTTGAATCGGAGAGATATACAGTGATATATACATTTTGAGTGGCAGAGAATTTTGGGGTATTCAGTCATCATATCAAAGGCAGCAGATAAGCACGAGCAGCTTGACGAGATCCAAGGTGTATAAGTCACACAAATACTAGGAAGAGCAATCAAAAGTTGAAGTTCTCACTCCTGTAGTAAACCGCCAGTTACAAAAGACCCATTAGATACCGCAATCTCAATAAACAGAGGGTCAATAGAAAGATTGAAATATAAATAGCCTGGGGATGAGACGCAGCAATTGTATCAACTTTTATATAAATACATATACCACCAGACCTCCCACAGATTGAAACATACATATACCACATTATAATCATTTTCCCTTGAGATTATAATTCGCATCAGATAGAAAAATTGTACTACTGTCTAGTAATATTCAGGAAGACTTAATATTCGAGCCCCATCTGAAGTTATCAAGCCATAATTGTCTCCTTAAACTGCAAGGTTAGAAGAACTCCAAAAAAGGGGACATTACGAGTGGTATTAGAGCACCATCCTGCCAGCTTGAGGGGTAATAGTTAATGCAATCAAGCCAACGAACTTTAAGGGCCCTAGAGAGAGAAAAGAAGAGAACTATGGAGCGAGAATTGAGAGCATTCATGGAAAAAAATGAACTAGTCAAGCCATGCTCCAAGCCCTCCAAAACATAAACAATAACCTTAGGCCTAACACAAGACATGAAAGAGAAAACACCCCCATCCAATTCGAAAGTAATCATAACACTACAATAGGATCAAACCCAAGTACCAATGGACCCCAATTCTTGGTCGAAGAAGACTCTTTAGGGGAAAATGGAAGAATTAATAACCCAAATGCACGTGAACTTGCCTTAGAATATGCAAGTCTTGATCCCGAAGTCTGAAGAAGCATCCCCTTCACAGCATATTGTGAGGTTGTGAAAAATCATCATAGGGGTAGAAACAACCGACCCAACAAAGATATACAAAGTAAAATAGGAAAACTGTCTATCCCTAACTTTGATGGATAGAGGAAAATTACAGCCCATGCATGGTTACAAAAGTTAAAAACCTAGCTAACTCTTTGCCCCATGACAGAAAAAGATGCCATTACATTTGCCATACTACACCTAGAGGGGGGCCGCATGACTGGTAGCATCATGGCCTAATCACCCAAGATCACAAAAATATCAAGGCCTATGAAACCTTCAAGAAATGACTCATTGAAAGATTTGACCAAACTCATCCGCAAAAATACTTCAAGGAGCTAACCAAAATAAGGCAAAGAAGGACCCTTGAGGAATACATTACCGAATTCCAGAGACTAGCAATCATGGTCCCAGGAATATCCAAAGATAGACTCACCCACCTTTTAATAGAAGGGTTGTCAGATGCCACTCTTTGCCTAGTGAGCACCCTAGACCCCTCCACACTTCAAGAAGCAATCCTCAAGGCTACTCAACTGGATACCCCCCAAACAAGAAGAAGACCCTCCTCAAGTAAGACAACATCAAAAGAACCCTCCCAAATGAAGGAAGAGCGCAAGGAACCATACTTTTCTTACCACAACCGAGAGGAACCAAGGAGGAAGGGCCTTTGCTATGATTGTGGAAATGCATGGAAACCAGGACACCAATGCAGTCAAAAGGACCTTACAAGAGAAAAAATATGTCGTCAATGTGGGGAAGTTTGGGAACTGGGACATTAATGCGGACAAAAAAGAAGACAAACCCTCAACATGGAAGAAAACTCTAATCAAGTTGCAAGAGAGGACGGAAAAGAAGGCCCAAATAAAAGAAGGTACGACGAAGGAGGAGCAAACAAAGGAGGCTCTTCAAAGATGGCGATTATTGCGACCGATAATGGCATTCATTGCAATCGATGGCGGACATTGTGTCCGATAATGGCAGTCATTGCGTCTGATAATAGCGGTCATTGCGACCGATGGCAGACATTCCAATAATGGCAGTCATTGCGACCGATAATGGCAGACATTGCGTCTGATAATGGCGATCATTGCAACCGAGAATGGCAGTCACTGCAACCGAGAATGGCGGACATTGCGTCCGATAATGGTGGTCATTGCAACCGATAATGGAGGTCATTGCGACCTATAATGGAGGACATTGCATCCTATTATGGAGAACATTTTCTATAAGGAAGGACTAAGCAAACCCAAGAGGCTAAATCATAAGAGAAAGGGAAAGAGTTGGCATGATGGATCCTAGGCTCCCCATCAAATCATGCTTCCTATACTCTCTTATGGTTGAACCCTCCAAGGACATTAGGATACTTTACATAAGTATACTAACATCTAATAATCTACCGCTTAGTATTGATGATGTGAATAAGGGTGAATGATTCTAGTTGTGTGCAAGCCCTCAATCAAGACTTCAATCAAGTGAGGGACATTCTCCAATCCTCTTGTTATTTAGCTTAAGGACTTAGGACAAACTTAAGGCATCCTCAATTAAGGACTAATATATATGATCATCCAAACCCTATGTTGCTCGAGGACAAGCAAATTCGAGAGGGGAGGACTGTCATGTCCCTAAAATTGCAACATTAAAGATAACAAAATATCTATTAAGAAGGTTAACCAATTCGTATAATTATAATTGTCAAAAGACAATATTATAATTATGAATATTCAAATATAGATATTAAATATTATAATCACTATAATAAATATAAAAATGTATGAAATTAATATAAGACATGAACATAAAAGAATACTATAAATTGATGTTATTAATTGTAATTATTATAATAATAAAATCCAAATATGATGGTAGATAAATAATAAAATAAATGATATTATACATGATTAAAGATATTATTAAAAGCAATGAAATAAAATAAACAATGACACAAGAATTCTGAGTGCACGAATTGGTATGAGTTCACAACTGAGGGAGGATAGTCGACAGAATAGATATCGATGGGCATGCATCTTGATCCCGAATCACTGAGCAAGGCCACACAAATCCACATCAAACACATTAAGGAATATTGGAGGACCCGTGGACTTGGAAGGAAGGGTTTTCAAAGTATTGCTAGGTAATATCAGCGCAGCTAAACGGTATTTGTTGTCTGCCCTAGGGACTCATTGACAAGAGGAAGTCAAACACGAGATTAGTAAATGTTAAAGCAAGGGGTGCGATTAAGAGCAAACATCCATTATATAAGCAATAATACTTATAGAGTGGTTGTGAATAGATTAGGGAGTGCGATCAGTATTTCATAACTATTATTAGTGAAAAGATATAACCTTGCGGGATACATCCCTTCCCTTTTGAATCGAAGAGATATACAGTGATATATATATTTTGAGTGACAGAGAGTTTTGGGGTATTCAATCATCATATCAAAGGCAATGCATAAGCACGAGCAGAGACGAGATCCAGGGTGTACAAGTCACACAAATACTAGGAAGAGAAATCAGAAGTTGAAGTTCTCACTCCTGTAGTAAACTGTTGGTTACAAAAGACCCATTAGATACCGCAATCTCAATAACCAAAGGATCAATAGAAAGATTGAAATATAAATAGCCTGGGGGTGAGACGCAGCAATTGTATCAACTTTTATATAAATACATATACCACTAGACCTCCCACAAATTGAAACATGCATATACCACTTCATAATCATTTTCCCTTGAGATTATAATTTGCATCAGATAGAAAAACTATACTATTCTCTAGTAATATTTACGAAGACTTAATATTTGAGCCCCATCTGAAGTTATCAATCCATAATTGTCTCCTTAAACTGCAAGGTTAGAAGAACTCCAAAAAAGGGGGCATTACAACCCACTTGGGGGAAGGGGCAGGAAGAGAGCGGTGTGCTCCACTTATGGTCCGCCCACTCCAAAAAGGAGGTTGAGCCATGGAGGAGTGGAAACCCCACTTATGATCCGCTCAATCTTAAAGAAAAGGAGGGGCCATTGAGGAGTGGAAGTGTTGAGACCACTCGTAAGCTCCGCCTGTTTCCGCAAGTGAGCAAAGTGTTTGCCGAGGTTGGGACATGGTTGGGGAAAGCAGGTACAAGTCACCAACAGGGAGAGTTGTGGTATACAACCTCTTAGGTTGGTATATGGCTTCGGATGGACCCACCATGTCACTCCTCTTAGTTCACAATAGGCTACATTGCTAATACTTTATAAATATGTCACCATGAAATTGATGCTAACAAAGTATATATGAATGTTTGGCAATGTTGTTCATATGATGTATGCAGGTTTCAATCAAGGACTCCACCAACAAGTCATCCATTTGAGGAGAAAACCCTAACCCTAGTGGGGAATTTGTGTTCATTAGAAGGATTTTAGGGCAAACTGGGACAGGGGACATTATAGCGGTATTAGAGCATAATCCTACCATCTTGTGAGAAAAGTGGTTAATGGAAACTTACCAAAGAAGGCACCCTAGGAAAAAGAACACCATGAGCGAAAAAATGAGCAACGATATGAGATCATTCATGGAAATGACAACTAGAACATTGATGGAACAAAATCAAGCCCTTCTCCAAGCCATACAAAACATGGGCAATAATGGAAGGGAGACAAATTCTAATCATTCTGAGAACAATAACCCCACCTCCCCAAGATTAACCAACTCTAGACCCACAAGACCCCCCTTCTTACCTAGGGAAGAGCACATGGAAGAAAGGGAGGAAAACAAACTCCCCACGGATAATGTAGATGAGATTGCAGTAGCATACTATAGACTTGACCCCGAAATTAGGAGAACCATCCCCTTTAAAGATTATTGTGATGCCAAATTAAGAACCACCCTTAAGAGGGAAAGAAATAACCAACACAACAAAGACCTCAAGAATAGAGTGAGCAAGCTAACCCTCCCTAATTTCAACGGAGAAGGAAAAACCACAACATGCTCGTGGGTCCAAAAGTTGGACACATATCTATCGCTAAGTCCAATGACATAGGAGAAAGCCATTAAGTTTGTCGTGCTACATCTAACAGGGATGGCCCATGAATGGTGGCACCACGGTCTCATCACCCAAGGCCACCAACACGTAACCACCTATGACAATTTCACCCACAGGTTAATTAAAAGATTTGACCAAAAGCACCTCAAGTGATACTTTAGAGAACTCACCCGAGTAAGAAAACATGGAACTATAGGAGACTATGCCACCGAATTCCAAAAACTAGTTGTCATGGTACCCGAAATCTCTTAAGAAAGACTCACCTACTTGTCCTTGGAAGGATTGGGAGGATCAATCAAAAGCATGGTAAGTGCATTAGAGCCCACCAGCTTAGATGAAGCAATCCAAAAAGCCATGAAATTTGAGGACAACCCACCAAAAGATAGACCCAAAAGCTTTAACATGCCCTCCAAGCCCAAAAGGTATAAGAAGGAAGCTTCACTAAGAACATGTATTTATTGCAATGAAAAAGCAGAATGTGGTCAAATGTGTAAATCCATGGACGATATGAAAAGAAAGGGTCTATGCTTTAAATGTCGGGGACCATGGGAACCGGGCCATAAATGCGAAAGAAAGGGTCGAGCCCACACAATAGAAGCAACCTCCCAAGGGGAAAATGAGGAGAACCCCAACAAAACAGAAAGATATGAAGATGAAAAACAAGCAACTCTAGCCACTATCTCTCAAGCTTCCAAACATTGCCCATATTGAATCAAGAGGACCCTCAAAGGACATAAGGTCATCACCCTTGTAGATAGTGGGGCCTCCCATAATTTCTTGATGACAAGCTAGTTGCACAAAATAAATTAGAAACCATAAACTTTAAAGGTTTTGCAGCGGCCACCGCCACAAGAGCCAAGGTCCAATACACAAAGATAATTCCCCAATTAGAAATCACCTTAGGGAAGCACCCCATCAAATAGGACTTCTATGTGGTACCCTTCGACGATGATGTAATACTAGGCACCCCATGGATATACTCACTAGGATGTTTCATGTTTGACCTCCCAAATTTACCATTTGTTTCCAACATAAGGGACAAGAGGTCACCCTGAAGGGATTACCCGATGGCTCTCCCAAAGGTGGCCTCATGTAAAAGAATGGAAAGGATTTTTAGGCATGGGCAACATGAATGGGCTGCACAATGCATGATCCTTGATAAAACCTCCTTGCAAAGCAAGGCAATTCACATAGACATCCAACCCATCTTAGGCCAATATAAGAAAGTGTTTAGTGATATTCCATCGGGACTACCCCCAAAAAGGGGATTTGAACACAATTGAACTAGAAGAGGGAGCAAAACCAGTAATAACCACAACATATCGGCACCCCCACAAGTTCAAAGAAGAGATCGAAAAGACAATTAAAGAGCTGCTAGAAATGGGCCATATCCAACCTAGTTCCAGCCCTTTTGCATCATCAGTAGTCCTAATCAAGAAAAAAGAAGGCACCATGAGAATGTGCATAGATTACAGAGCCTTGAACATGAAAACAATAAAAAATCGCTATCCTATACCAAGAATAGATGAACTGATCGACGAATTCCATGGAGCCCAATACTTCTCCAAGATTGATTTACAGTCGGAGTATCACCAAATAAGGATGAGGAAGGAAGATATTCCAAAAACTGCTTTTCGATGTAAGAGACCAGGTGTCTCTCAACCCTGACTTCTGACGAAAAATGCAATGTTTTGTTTGTTTTGTGTATTTTATGATTTTTTTGTAGTTTTTGCAGCAACATAGAAAGGTGCGATTTTGAAATAAAATGCTATAAAATTCATAATAAATTCAAAGATGATAAATGATGCATCAAATAACTCTCAGAGAGATGGCGCATGGTTTTATTTTCATTACTGAACGATTACAATGCTGGATCAATGACATGCAAAAAAGGGCAAGCAATGTATTATTAAAGAACCTGATTTTTAACTTGCAGCCGTCTGGAAGAATGAAATAAAGGTACAGCCAGCTTGATGATTGACTTCTCCCACCAAATAATGATTGGAATGGCCTCCAAAGACCAAGTCACCACCAAAGGAAGAGATAAGAAGCTGAAAGGATTGGCGCTTTGGCTTCCAGGTAAAAGACGTCCCTGCTGCTATGATGAAGTATGGCCTGTCAGCAGCCAATGATGATTGGTACGGCTGAAAGATAAATGACCAATAATAACCAAAGTGAATCCCAATCAATTCGTAACCTCCCTTGATGAATCCGTCTAAAAACTCAAGCTGAATATCCACTGTAAGCACAAATATGACTTCCGAATAAAGTCACCTTGCTGGACAAGCTTCAACTGGTATTGCACAGTCTCAATATGTCTGATTCTGAAGAGGGAACATTCTCCAAAATCCAATGTCTGTAGAAACCCTTGTTTCACAAACTCCAATGTTCTCAGAGAGAAAATAGGACAAATTAGAATAATTCACAATGAAGTTCGATTTGTCTTTGGTGAAATATATACTCCTCAATAATTCGACCCTTCTCAAAAATCAATTAAAATGCATTTAATAATATAAATTCGCCACTCTTTGACTTAGGCATTTTAATTAATAAATGGCGTCCAAATTAAATGAGTAATAAATACTCATTTAATTATAATATTTCATCTTTATTATAAAGTATTAAATACTTTATAATTTGCCATTTAATAAATACTTTAATATTTCATTAAAGTGACTTTATATTATAAAGTCAAATTAATAATCTTTTTAATAATTATCAAATGCTCCAATAATTACTATTTGCTCATCACATTATCAAACTGGGTCGAAACTGAGCTGACCAACTGAACCAGGTGCCCTGCCAGAAATAGTAACCCCTGTCTGCCTGACTTACTATAAATAGTAAGTATCTAAAAATCACTCAGTGAGAGTTTGCCAAGGCCCAAACCTGAATCAACTGATGGAGTAATGTTCCCGAACATAGGATAACTGCCACAAGTAACCCTCTAAACACATTTGTCAGCCTACGAGGGTCCGAATGATAGGCTAACCCCTGAATCATCTGCACTGCCTAGGAAGGGGGCATTACATTCGATGCCACTATGGGCACTTTGAATTTTTAGTCCTACCCTTCGGACTCACAAATGCTTCCACAACCTTTCAATCATGTATGAATCATATCTTAACTAAGGAAGTTTCTCCTCATATTCTTTGATGACATCCTTATCTACAACAAAACATGGGAAGAGCACCTCAAACATATTGAAGAAACCCTTAAGATTCTAGAACAAGAGTCCTTATATGCCAAAGCATCAAAGTGTGAGTTTGGCCTATAACAAATATTATTCTTAGGCCACAAGATCAACGTCCAAGGGGTTAATTGTAGACGAGGAAAAGATTGCATGTTACACCCCGATTGTATTGCTACTATTGCATAGAGAAATTGATTGTAATGTTTGATCCTTGAGATGAATAAAACATGTTGTTCTTGTTATCAAAATGAATGTGTTCTATTTAAATGATTGTCTCATTTGATTGATACTTCTATCGATGTTATCCTTGATGAATGTTGCATGCATAGTTATTGAGTTGTGAATATTCTAACTTAAGATGTTTTGTATACTGTTAATGTTGTGAACAAGTAATTGTCGAGATTGTATGTCTATGGGTACAGGTACATGAACCATTCCTCCAGGCGGAGGGGAATATCACTTGGGAGAGGGGCTTGGTCGATTAACCGGTAATGTGAACCATCTGAGCATACACACACATCACTAAGAGTTTGGAGGAACCAAGTCAGTTATGTTGGTCTTGATAAGTCATCCATAGGCTTTAGGAGTCTTCTTTACTTCTTTGTGCTTTGTGAGTAATGTTTATCTATTTATCTGACTTACTGTGCTATAATCATTGTGTGGAAAACATGAATGCATATAAGTGAATAGGTTGAGTGGGTATGTGTATACAAGTATATAGTATGTACACGTATCCATAGTTATATACATATTGATACAGACGTATGATCGGCAGATGGATATGCCCATATGTATGTGTCGATATGGTATACATACGCATACATATACACTATGGTATATACAAGGATAGACATGTATATACATAAACACGCTACCTATTATCTGTGGCTATTATAATATTATTATAATATTGCCTTGGAATTTACATATACACATAGATATGTATATTGAAAGTATGCTGACTGGTTCGCAATATACGTATTTACCAAATAAATATGTAAATGTGTATATATGTATAAATGTAAATAAATATATATATATATATATATTTAATATTATATATATATATATTTAATATTATATATATATATATTATTATAGTTTTACCAAAATAAATATATATGTATATATAAGTATATTTAAATTATAATGTTTAAATATATATACATATATTTATTAAAGTAAAATAAAACTATAATAATATATGTATTAATATAATAAAATATATATATATATATATATATATTATTATTAATTAGAAATAAAGTGGGAATCGATATGGTTAAATGAAGACTTTACTTTATAAAGTCAATTGAATAAATTGATTTATGCATAATAGAAAATAACTATGGACATCAATTCATATTGTTTGAAATATTAACCACTTTAAAATGCAACGCATTTTTGAGGGAAATCACGCCAAACATAAGGAAAGAAGAAATATTTCAATAAAGACTTTATTGAAACATTTGTAAGTGAATAAAATAAAAGAAGTTGCGCCAGGTTGAAGATATCGCGCCTGAAGCGCACAGCATAGACCTAGTCTAAGATTGAAGAACTGGATTGTTGTCCCTCAAGCCACCAAAACTGGCAATGTGGAATCCATCTAGCCATGACTATTTCCTCTGAAACAAACTCCAAAACTAGATTGCTGCAAATCACACTTGAATCAATCACGTCTGAAAGGTATCGCTTCACCATTTTAACCATATGCAGTTTGAAACTTTCTCTGTTTGTTGTCAAATAAAGGAGGTCAACTCACCTCAAAAGAATGACACATTTCATAATGGAATTATTCAAAGCCTTGTCTGGCAGTTTACATGCCATTAAAGAAGGAAAATGGTTGAGCAGGGGACTCTATATATAGCCGCCCTGCTCACTCTTTATGATCACATCTCTAAATCCGAGTTCAAGCTTGTGCTGAGAGATTTATACTTCATATTTCATTAAGAGAAAATTCATTTCTGAGTGCAATCATATTTCTGAGAATAAACATTAGTTCTAGAAGTCAATTTCTGAGAACAATCTTTAGTTCTAGAAGTCAATTTCTGAGTGTTACTATCCTGAGAGAAGAGAGGTGTTGGAAAGTAAGACAGCAGCTTGAGTGGAATTTGCCAGACCTCTTGAAGTGCTGGAAGTGCCTTGACATCATTTCTAAAAGGACGCTGAAATAGGCATGAGTCTTTCGTTAGTTATTCATCATATTTCTGAATACTGGAATGTTGTATAATCTATGCATATTGTTTGTGCATTATCAAGTAGTTACTAGTTTAACTGCATTCACATAGAAAGGAGAAAATGGGTAAAAAAGGGGTTTTATGTGAAAGAACTTCAAGGAATAGTTTACTTATTTTGCATAAAAGGAAAAAAAAAAAGGGAAAAGATAAAAAGGAAGGATTTATATGCATTTTGAGTGAAAATTGCATGTTGTGTATGATCTCTGTATATGGAGAATAAGGGTAAACTAGTTACTATATTCTTGGAACGAAATAAGGACAGTAGTCAAGTATATTCAAGCAGCTTAGAGTTTTAAGTTAATTGAGATAAGCTAAGGAACTCCTAGGATAAAGATTTCCATTATAGGAGAGATTGTGTGAATTACTTGCTATGCTGGTTCTTTTCTAGCAGTTAGAATGTCGTAGGTTGGTCTGGGGTGATTGATAATCCAGTGAAGGACTTGAACCTATATTTGTTGTCTTAGAATAGATTGATGTAGGATAGTCTGGGATGATTGACAATCTAGTGAAGGACTAAGCCTACACGTAGAGTAAGATAGCCTTAAGTCAAATCGGCCCTGAGTAGTGTATATGATAGATGACCTTCATTCGAAGTACTGAATGAAATACTTTGGTCAAAGTAGTGAAATGTACGACATCCACTTAGATGTGAGATAGTTGAGACTACACTGTCAGTTCATTGTGATCCTTGTACTAGTTCGAGATTGTGAAATAGCAAGGTTCTAGTTTTGTAGGACACAGCACTGTGCTCAGTTGGTAATCGTTAAAGGATACCCTACCAATCTCTTCGACGAAGGGAGGGCCATCTATTAAAAAATGGATGTGCGGGGGACTGCATTATAAGTTTGTGGTTGGCGGAAAAGCGCCCGAGTGATGTTTCTCCTCCACAGCAAGCGGCTGCTGTACCAAGATTTGAAAGGAAAGGAACCTAGACCACCTTACTACTATTTGTGCAAAAGCGTACGAGCTATGTATGTAATTGTTTTACTTTTGTACTCTGATTTATATTTGCAATGAAAATGGAATTCATGTGGAAATATATTGTAACTTGCATGTATTTATCAATGAAGAAAGGAGGAATTTTATTGTAATGCCTTTGTTACTTGTTACTTTTATATGTTTGGAGTGAAATGTTGAAAAACTTTATTACCCAAGGGTCAGGTCGTTACATTGCAGCAATTAGGGAATGGCCAAGACCCAAAACCCTCACACAACTAAGAGGCTTTGTAGGATTGTGTAGTTACTATAGATGCTTCGTGAAGGGGTTTTCAAAAATTGCTGCCCCACTCACAGATTTGACAAAGAAAGGAGCCTTTGAATGGAATGAAACAGCCCAATAAGCTTTCGAAAAACTAAAGGAAGCCATGAGTTCATGCCCTGTCTTAGCCATTCCCAACTTCACTCTACCCTTTGAACTACAATGTGATGCATCAAGAGAGGGAATTGGTGCAGTTCTTATGCAAAACAAACACCCCATTGCGTTTGAGAGTCTAAAGCTCACCGAAAGAAAGAAACACTATTCAATCTATGATAAAGAAATGTTGGCCATAATGCATGCCTTAGCAAAGTTTCGCCAATACCTGGTTTGTGAGAAGTTCCACATTAAAATAGACCACAACAGCTTGAGACACTTCTTGAACCAAAAGGACCTAAATGACAGACAACAAAAGTGGGTAAACTGGGTACAAGCATGCGATTTTGATATCGAATACATGAAAGGGACAAACAATATAGTGGCTGATGCATTATCCAAACAACCCTACTTGAACACCTTAACTTGCATAGCAGTAGATTGGAAGAATGATATTGTTGCAGAATATGTAAAAGACCCCCAAGCCCACAATATCCTGGAGGGACATCCACCAGATGGAGAGTACAAGGTAGTGGAAGAACTTATCCTATATATGGATAGGATATTCCTCGTGCCCAACTCCAAGATGAAGGAAAAAATTCTTGAGTATCACAACAATCCCTTGGCAAGACACCAAGGGTATTATAAGACCTACAAACAAGTAAGGGAGAGATATTCGTGGAGAGATATTCGTGGAAGGGCCTCAAGAAAGATGTACTAAGGCATGTACAAGAATGCATGACCTGTCAAAGGAACAAAACGAAGCAAGGTTACCCAACAGGTCTCCTACAACCTTTGCCAATTCCAAATCAAAAATGGGAGAGTATCTCCATGGACTTCATAACGGGATTACCCAAAGTTCAGGGTAAGGATTGCGTCTATGTGATTGTGGATCACTTCACCAAGTATGCCCACTTCCTCGCCATATCCACGGAATACCGAGCCCCCCAAGTAGCAGAAGTGCTCTTTAAAGAAGTTTTTAGACTACATGGTCTTCCTAGGAATATAGTTAGTGATCGAGATAGCTGATTCCTTAGCCAATTTTGGCAAGAACTATTTCGATTGGCAAGAACTGACCTTACACCTAGCACAAGTTACCACCCCCAAATGGATGGACAGACAGAGATTGTGAACAAGTGGGTAGAAGGATATTTGAAAAATTACATCATTGGCCAACAAAACACATGGGTGAAGTGGCTACATCTTGGAGAATATTCCTACAACACTACTCACCACATGTCTATCAAGATGAGCCCATTCAAGGCATTGTATGGGTACAAACCCACCTCCTTTGGAAGCTTGATTTTCCAAGAAAGCCGAGTTCTGGGGGCAAAGGATCTTGTGCAACAAAACATGGACATTATGAACACCCTCAAGGACAATTTGCAACAAGCACAAAATCAGCAAAAGAACTATGCCGATCGAAATCGCACCGAGAGAACTTTTGAAGCTGGAGAACTAGTGTTCTTACGATTACAACCGTATAAGCAATCATCCCTCAAGATGAGCAAGGCAGAAAAACTTAAACTCCAGTTTTATGGACCCTATAAAATCTTAAGGAAGATTGATGAAATGGCGCACAAAATAGAGTTGCCTGGGGGTAGCCGCAAAATCTTAAGGAAGATCGATGAAATGGCGCACAAAATAGAGTTGCCTGGGGGTAGCCGCATTCACAACATCTTTCATGTATCAAGGTTGAAGAAATTTTTAGGACAACAAGTTGTCCCATGCAAAGAGTTGCCTCCACTAGACAATGAAGGAAAACTAATTCTCGAACCAAAAACAATCCTCAACATGTGTGAGAAGCGATTAAGGAATAAAAGTATCCCATAATTTTTGATCAAATGGAAAGGCCTACCGAAGGGAAACGTCACATGGGAAAGCGAAGAAATCTTCAATCACCCAAGCCTAAAATTGCTTGAGGACAAGCAAATTGAGAGGGGAGGACTATCATGTCCCCTCGCAAAACCTTGGATTAATCTGCTCACATAGGAAATCGAAGAAAGGAATGACCCACGATTACCAAAGATCAAAGAACAAAGGCATCAAAGAAATAGAAGGACCGATTACAAGCAGCAATATTGATGAAGGATAATATTAACAAAAACGTTAATTATCCTTTAAGTGATGTAGTTAAGATTGCTAACAAAAGGTGTGTTTGTTTGGAAATGAATGCATACAAGTGAAGGGGTATGTCCCTCAAGCCAGCAGAAGGTATAAAAAGAAGTGAAATGCAATAGCAAAAGCATGGATCAGATCAAACAAGAATAGAACAAAGGAAAGGGATCAACACAAAGACAAGCAGCATCGTTTCCAGGTGTATCTCTGCCAATCTAATACATACTAATCTGTTAAGTGTATCTTCACTTCGACTGATGATTGTTTCCAATGTAAAGCTGACATATCTGCATTAATTCATGATTCATATCTGCAGCAATTTAATTCTGTTGCATTGATGTCTTTCTCATAACCACATCTAGAATCATTACATGTCTTTCTACAATTAATCCTCTGCATTCATAGTCATATACATATTGATTAATTGCCTTCGTAAGCATGGATCCATTATGGACTAACAATTGTCTTGACATAGCAACACGCATTCATGTGCATTAGTGCTTGTTACTTTAGACATGGATACACATATTTATTTATATTACTTTTCATATATGTTCAGGGAGTAATTATATTTATAGACATGATTGTGCATTATTATCAATAAATGATAAACTAGTTGAATGCCTAAATTTGATTGTCAACCCACTTGGGGAAAGGGCAAAGAAGAGAGCGGTGTGCTCCACTTATGGTCTGCCCACTCCAAAAAGGAGGTTGAGCCATGGAGGAGTAGAAACCCCACTTATGGTCCGCTCAATTTTAAAGAAAAGGAGGGGCCATGGAGGAGTGTAAGTGCCGAGACTGCTTGTAAGCTCCACCTGTTTCCGCAAGTGGGCAAAGTGTTTGCCGAGGTTGGAACATGGTTGGGGAAAGCAGTTACAAGTCGCCAACAGGGAGAGTTGTGGTATATGGCTTCGGGCAAACCCACCATGTCACTCCTCTTAGTTCACAATAGGCTGCATTGTTAATAATTTATAAATATGTCGCCATGAAATTGATGCTAACAAAGTATATATGTATGTTTGGCAATGTTGTTCATATGGTGTATGCAAGTTTTAATCAAGGACTCTACCAACAAGTTATTCATTTGAGGAGAAACCCTAACCCTAGTGGGGAATTTGTGTTCATTAGAAGGATTTTAGGGCAAACCCGGACAGGGGACATTACACCACTAATATGAAGCAATTTCTAATTTTAGTTTCGCTTTCAGTCTCGTGGTTTCTTCTAAGCTTTCTCCCTCTGTAGTTCTTTGATCTAAAAGTTTCTGGCTATATTCATATTAAGTATCAAACTTACTTGCATCTCCACCCTCAAGCCGCTTATTTCCCTCTTGACTGGAGGCTACTCATCCAAATCAATTATTCCCTCAACATGCTCTCAAAAGTATTCCTCACAACTGAAGTCCCAAGTTCTTCAACAATATCCCCATTGCTCTCTAGGCTACTATTCTAATTTTAGCCTCTCCATTTATTTAGGAGATCTCAGCATTGTAGCCTCCATCTTTAGGTGTGGCTTCTGGGTAGGCTGCGGGAGGGAGAGGTAAGGCAGCAAACAAATTGGGCCAAGGTGAATTTTACCCTGAGGGTTTATAATAACCTATAGAACTAAGGTGGCACATTTTTCAAACAGTGAAGCTAAAGGTGCTGGAGCAAGTGGTGAGGGTCTCTAGAGGTTAGGCAGAGGAAGGTGTCAAAGTAGAAAAAGTTGGCAATGGAGGTAGAAGCAAGGAAGATGATAATGAGGAAGTAGTAGATGAAGAAGAGTCAAGCATGTTACAACCACAGGAGCAATCGGGGAAGCAGAGGTGAGGTGGACAGAGATGTTCATCCAGCAGGCATAGATGAGATGGGCAGCAACTAAGGAGTGGAAGGGGATGGTGCAACGGCAACAGTCGAGGGGAGTGCAGAGGTGGTGGGTGGTGGTGAACGCGGGTTACTTAACTTCCTTTCCCTTCCCAAAGTGAAGCATCTTTCTTCTAGAGGTCAGAACAGTTCTGGAACAAAACATTCCATTCTTTGGTAAGGTTCTTGGTAGCCTCATCTTCAAAGAGTCTCTCTTCTTGTGTGGATACTTTTTCTTTAGCTGTCGCCTCGATGTGTCTCTTTTCTTTTCCTCTAGATCTTGTAACGAAATAAGACCCTTAGAGCTCTCACCCAAAGCATCTCAAGAGGCATTCACTCATTCATTTCACTTTCCATCTCATCTTCGAGCTCCCCATAGGTTAGCTTTGTGCCTTGTTCATGTAGTTGGGCTACTTGGTCAACTAGCCACTTCCTGGTCCTTTACTCCACTAGGCAGGTAACAATATTTAAATCTTTAACCTCCGGTTTAGCCCAATCAATGATGGGAAATGGCACATTGATCAGAGCATTGTATCTTTCATCGAGGAAACTGTCATCTTCAACAATTTGATCGGGGACTACATACAGATTGATGGAGTTCACAAATTTGGTATTTATTTTCATGTAATTCCACCTCCGAACCTCATGGTCATCAATGTAGTTGGCCAAAAAATCTTTGATGTGTGGCCTATGTGCATACTGCCTCCCAACCTGCTTCTTCAATTTTCCAAGACAATCTAAGCCTCCTCTTTTTGTATGTAGCTCAAGGTTGTATTCTGCAAGTTCCTTTTCTAAATATTCTGCGCATGGGGCATCAGGGAAAGAATACATCCCCTTTCCAAATGCAATGGGGTACAGGACCCCAACACAATGCTTGTTAAGGTGTGGGCAGTTTGTAACTGTCGGGTAAGCTCTGACAAGATGATTTTGTCATTGGGGTAGCGAGGTAGCTGGTATGGGACTCCCGAGAATCCCTTAGCTCTTATGTATGTAAACATGGGGAACTGGATGACCAGTACCCAAAACCTTTTACCATCGCCTTGGCACTGTGAGACATCCTTATGTGATAATCTCTCACCAGGGTCTGAATGATGTGCCCTTGAAATTTTACTCTCATTTAACCCTCTAATCCTTCTTTAAATTTAGAGAGAGAGCTATGGGTGTAAACAAATCGTACACTTGATTTTTCCTCTTCTTCATTCCCAAGGTGCCAACACAATCTAATCCTTTGTAGGGGAACTTCGCTGCTAGAAGGTATACTAGATAGATCATGTAGAACACTAAAGTTTTCTTTATCGCAACAAATTGATTGTGTATATTCTCACTGATAATCTTGGCCTAGTGAAACTTTGCCTCTCGTCTCAAGATCTCTTCAATGAAATAGAACATCCACTTCTCGAAGAGCAAGGAAGTGGGGAGGCCCATCACTCTACTCAGAAGCATCACCAAGTCATTAGCTTCCGGTAGTCACCGCAGGAATTTGTTTTGGGGTAACTCAATAAGAAATCTCAGCTTCCATCAAGTAAAGCCAGTTCGGTTTTCGATTTGTTCTTTATCCCGTGGGCTCACCCTTCCATTCAAAGCGAAGGCCCTTTCTGCTCCATTTTATCAAATAACGTAATGTTGAACAGTTCTTCCGAATAAACAAGTGATATTTTCCAACAAAATTCCATATATGGTGATTTGTCCTTCAGGTGCATTTATTACCATTCCAACAATGCAAAGGTTTAACCTGAAATTGTAGAGGAAAGCCTTTGTGGCTCCAATTTTTTATCCCCTGGCTTCCCTGATGCCTTAGTTTTCAACCGACCCTTCAAGGTTCATCCATAATCGGATACGGTCTAGTTTGTGCCTTCAATCCAACGAAACCACGCGGTGTCTTGCTTAGTCAATTTTAGTTTAACCTTCTTTTCACATGTGGGGAAATCATGTTTAGTTATTTTGCTTCAAAAATTCATCATGTTATAGATGGTGGAAGTCAGGCATGCAGAAGCCGCAAGGTAGAAGTCCACTAGGCACTTTTCCATTAAGTAGCAACTTGAAGTAGGTGGTGTTCCACGAGTAGCAGCCCGCAAGGGTGGACCCGCAAGGATGTTTTGACTTGAGGCTTTTCGTTGTTTAAGTTCGTAGCAAACGCTCACAGAAGTAGGGAGTGCGGAATCCACATGGTGGAAGGATGTAAAAGTTTCACCATAAACCAACGACCAAGGGGACACAGAGGTCCACATGCGGAGACCCGCAAGGGTGGGCCCACAAGGGGGGCTAGCCTTAAAGATACTCAAAGTTCAATGTTGGTAAAGGTTAGTGGCGTGGGAAACTCAAGGTGGGGGACCATGTTGGTTTGGCTGTTAGGAACAAATTAGGGGAAACAAAGTCTCAACGATGGACCTCCGCACCAGGTGAACTACAATGACGTTTTGACTTGGTCATTTTGAACACATCATCCAGATCAAAAAAAGGGGTATGCAAGGAGTGGAGGATGAGAAGACAATAGGGCCTGGCCATTAAGACACGGCCCAGGAGGGACGGATCCCCGCACACAGAGTTTCACCACTCATAAATGTGTATTAGTTGTCATTAGTTTTGGCATGGGTGTCCAAGTATGGGGAGTTGGTGGAGTGGGGGTCATCATCCTTCACGATGTTTAAATCCGACAACTTGAACCAGGTCACCCCGAGTGAGTACCCACTAGTTTGGAGTTAATTTTTGTGTTTTGCAAAAATCTAGGGCTTCAATCACCCATGCACATAACCCAAACCCATGAAGATTTTACAACTCCCAAAACCCTAAAAACCTTAGCTAATATGAATTTTGGAAGAAGGTTGGCCTACATACCTACAAGCATGCTAATGGGGAGGGGGTGATCGTTGTGGGAGTCCTTGAATCTTCTCGCACATGTAGGAATACCCTCTGCTCTTTCAAATTTTAAAATCCTCGAACGAAAATGATAGCTCAGTGGGGGGCAAGGGTATTTATAGATAAACTACCATTAATGAGGGCATTGATTGCAATTCTCCTCGTACGTGGGGTAGGTGGGAGCGTGGAAACCCAACAATCGAAAGTCACGAGAGAAAAGTTATGTGCAAGGCTTGAATGTGGAAGCAACCTGCAAGAATTTTTTTTGGGAAGGATTCATAAAGAATTTCATTAGAAACAGTAAAGCAGACACGGAAACCTGAGGGACCCGTAGATGGTGAAGGATGGGAAGGCTTCCATAGGGAAAAAACCTGTACTTGACATTTCCCACAAATCCTTAAAACCTCCTGAAACTTGGGTAAATGAGTTGGCCAAGATAGATTTGGCAATTTTTAAGGCACATGACCAACCTAGGCTCAAAAATAGGGGCACAAAAACTAAGGCAAAGGTGAATCGACCCGGCGGAAGCAAGGCGAAAAGAGGGGGTCCCCGATCCAAGCAAGGCATGTGTGCAGAAGGCACAACAGAAAGCTTATATGCTTAAAAGCTTACTTTCATGATAGCATACTTGTATTTGCAAAGATTTACTTGTTGCTTTGGGAAATGTTGGGACTAAGCAATGTTGATGGTAAGCTTTCATGTAGTGTGCATAAATGATTGTGTATGTGTGCAAGCATCAAGCATGATGACATTTTTGCTATAATCTTGTGATGATCATTATACGACTAGAAGTTGATATGACTTGTTTCACACATTCCATTACTCCTATTCAGTGTTGCATCGCTAGTTTTCCTCATGTTGGGTCAGGTATTCTTCAATGGACTGAAGAATTTCGGGGAAGTGTTTCACTTCCTGGTAGGGTGGAAACACGCTCTAACAATTTTATTGCCCTTGAGGAGGTCGAAAGGATCCTATCAATAAGGCTCAAATTCCAATTGTTGTATAGTATTGCTATCGACCAAGAGGTCTATTGTAAGGGAAATGTTCTCATATGAATTTCCTTGTAATCAACACATGTACTCCAAATTATTAATTTAATATAATTCTTTATCTTTTTCTTGTGCAATAGACACATGTCTTTCTATATGTGAGATGATGTGTAAATTGTGTATGTAATTAAGCTTAAATTTTTGGAGGTTATTACATTGTGTTGTCATGGTACCTTGAGTACCATGTTGTGTATAAGGTATGTTAGGTCCTTGTTGCGTGTTGGAGGTATGGTGAGTCTGTGATATACCCTGATATTGTTGTTGAGGTACCCCTAGGTATTGATTGTGTTGTACTCCTTGATTTTAATTTTGGGGGATACCTTAGTACTCTATTTGAGGTATAATTTGATAATTTATTTGTGGTATGCTTTGTTGTTGTTGAGGGATACCTTGATGATGTGTACCTTGGTAATTTTTTGTTTGGGGTACATTATGTTGTTGGGAATTTTTTTGAAGGGTACCTTGATAGTTCATTTGTGTTACGCCTAGTTGTTGTGGATTTTGTTGAAGGGTATCTTGATAGTTCGTTTGTGGTACGCCTTATTGTTGTGAATGTTGTTGAAGAATACCTTGGTATTGTGTTGATGGTACACATTGTTGTTATGGGGGATTTTGTTGAAGGGTACCTTTGTATTGTGTTGATGGTACACCTTGTTGTTGTGAATTTTGTGGAAGGGTACCTTGGTATTGCATTAATGGTACACCTTGTTGTTGTGGATCTTGTTGAAGGGTACCTCGATAGTTTTTTTGTGGTACGCATTGTTGTTGTGAATGTTTTTGAAGGGTACCTTGGTATTGCGTTGATGGTAACCTTGTTGTTGTGGGGGATTTTTTTGAAGGGTACCTTGGTAACTTGTTTGTGGTACACCTTGTTGTGGAATTTTTTGGGATTGCCCTTGTTGGTATTGTATGTTGTGGGAAGGGTCAATATAGGACATATGTTGTGGCATGTATTGCCCTTGTGATGGGTTTCTACTTTTTTGATCCATTGGAAGGTTCCCCATGTTTTTCATAGTGTTGTTTTGTGGCGCATTTACAATTGTATTTACTTGATTCTATTGTAATACAATTGCTTGTTCAATTTGGGATGGTGACCCAAATAATGGGTTATCCATACCTTGTGTTTTAGGTTGATCATTGTTTTGAGAAAAAAGGATGGTATGTTAGGATTCATCGTTGGTTTTGAAATTTTTCTAACCATTGTTTGATCTCCTAGTGGAATAATATTAGGATCTTTTAGCATGTCCACGTTGAAGTCTATAGGTAGTTTAGCACCACTTTTTGCAAATGTGAGGAAATATTGGTTTGTGTTTATCCCAAGAATTTTATCCATAAGTTTTGCATCTTAGGATTTTGAGAGTGTTCTAAGAGTCTTTCCTCAGTAAGTTCCTCATCACTACCCTCTTCTTCTATGGTGTAAGTTTGAGAATCATGAGGTTGGGTTTTCTAGCAATTCCTTCTTGATGCCTAAGAAGTATTTTTGCCTCACTAGGTGGTTGATCTTGGTTTGCTTTAAATGTGGGTTCTCTTTGAGAAGTTGTAAGGTCATTTGGTTTATAACCCCATGGTTGGTTTTCCTCATTGGTGGTGTTTGTCATAGGTGCACTTGAACTACCTTTGTTGGTTTCCATCTTTTTCTTGTGTTGAGATCTTGTGGTTGTCATAAACAATTTCAAGACCTTGGAAACTTGGTGATCACTAACTATGGAATGGAATGTTGTTTTTTTGGGGGGTTAAAAAAAAATGTATGGAGATGATGTAAAATATCCTTTTAGTCAAATTCATTGATGTTTTTCTATGAATTGTGATGCTCAAGACCCTAAAGTATGAGCGATTTTTGGTGGATGTTTTGTAGATGATGCTAATTTTGGGAGTCAAAGTGTACAAAACTTGGACTGATATTCTACTCTATTTTTCTAGAGGATATGTTGATGATCTACTTGAACTAGCCTTGAGGTTGCAAGCAAATTTTAATATCTTAGAAATTGAGAGCAAAGGAATAATCCAAGTTGTGTTTGATTTGGATCCTAAAACTAGGTTGATGTTTTTTATTGTTCAAATGGATATGGAAAGATGTAGATTTGAAGCATTTGCAAGTCTGATTGTTTTGTTTTGAATGGATGAAAGATTAACCAATTTTGTCCACTAATTTTTAATTTGCACCAAAAAATAGGACAATAGCAGTAATCTTTTAGAACATTAGTGGTTGGTATTTCAAACAACAGTGGTCAAGTCAACAAAAGTGACTCTATTTTGACAGTGACTATCAAAAACCATAGACATCAATAGTGGAAAATTTGAGCAACAACGAGCAAGATTTAAGTCAAAATCGGTAATGTTTAGATCAAAAGTGGTAAAGTTTTCAACGACTTTTTTTTGGTCAAAAGTGTTTTTGTTTTTCAAAAGTGTCCCTTTTCTAACAATGACTGTCATAAACCAGGGACAACAAAAGTGACTATTTTGAGCAATAGAAAATAATATTTAGGTCAATAGCAGTAGAAACATCTATAATAGTGACTCTATTCAATTTTATTTCTAGTTTTTTGTGATGGCAGTTTGGACAAGTTTATAATTCTAAGACATTTTGTGGCTCTAATTTTTTTGAGAATGATTTGTCTGAGTTTTGGCAAGTGATAAAGCACATCAATCAAAGTACACAAAATTGACAAAAATGTTTTGATGATAAGGAGCAAAAATCAGCCCATGTTCAAACTAGTAATAGCATCGAAAGAGATCAAGCAATATTATCCCTAAGGTCAAATTGGTCGATGGCAACACTTTTAGGCCCACAACTTGGAAGCTCCTTCGAAGTAAGGTAGGGACACCCTTACAAGTGTATACACTTAAGTCTTTTGAGAATGGATAGATAGGGGCCTCTAGGAATGGAAGGATGACCCAATCACCCTTTTCCCAGAAAGTTACAAGTATCAAGCTACAAGTAACTTATACAAGTCAGAGATTTTTGTCTCAATTTAAGGGAGTTCATATTGTGAGTAAAGTTCTTCAGAGTACGGTGTGCATCTCTTGCACTAAACTATGTTTCCAAGTAGAATATCTCAAGTAAAATGTGGGTAAAACTACTTTAAAGCTCTTAGCCACTGCTCAAGGGACTGATATCCGATGAGTGCATAGTAAGCCACTTAATACTTCAATCACTCCTACTAGGAGCACTTATATGCGAAGGTACCTCCCCATTTTGAATGACACCACATGGCCGAAGCTAATGCCAGTTAAATCTTGGAATTTTGTCAAAATCATTTATATAGCAACTTGAGGGAAATTTCTCTTTGAGTTGCCTTCAAGTTCTTCTTTTGGGATGTGTCCCTTGGGCAGGCCCAATCTAAAGGTAATGCTGAAAATAAATGAATGTGAAACACAAAGTGCTTTTCATCACCCAAGATCATCAAATTATGCGAGGAGAGAGGATACACACTTGGTTTTCCAAGCATGGTGAACACGGTATACAATCCATAGCAGTTTCTTTTTAAGCCCACAATTTCAAGTGTGTAAAGATACCAATTCAATTTTTAAGTACACCAAATTTAAAGTGTTTTAGACTTCAAGCAAGATATAGCAATGTACAAGTCAAAATTTATTTTTTCAATTTTATAACACCAGAATAAATGTTTCTAATCACGTTGTTCATCTTAAAGGGTCAACAAATGAAACTATGTTCTCTTTTAACAACGTCAAAATGAAAAACATTCAATTTTAGGAACACCAATTGAAATGTGTGAGTTGCTTGTTCAATTCTTAAGCACCAAAGTGAAATATGAGATTTTCCTTGTTCATTTTTAAAAGCACCAAAGAGAAATATGAAAGTTGCCTTTTTCAATTTTAAACACCAATTGAATAGTGAAAGATGCCTTGTTCAATTTTAAACACCAATTGAAATGTGAAAGTTGCCTTGTTCAATTTTAAATACCAACTGAAATGTGAAAGTTTCTTTGTTCAATTTTAAACACCAATTGAAATGTGAAAGTTGTGGGTCTAGTTTTAAACACCAATTGAAATCTGTCTTAACTAAGAGAGCTTTTTAAAATTGAAATGGCCTTGGACTGTTCGCCAACCCTACAATCAAACCGTTAGTCGTTCTCATGAAAAATATTCCATATTACTGCAAGAGTTGCACCAACAATGTAACCTCCCAAACACACCAAACAGTCAAACATTGGTGTTAGGTAAACTTGTGAAATCAAAAAAGATTTTTGCAAAATTTTGACAAATTCAGAAAATATAGCAACAGCAAACCTGTTACATGTAATAGCAAACAAGTCTAGGTCAATAGCAGCCCTATAAATGTTAGTTAAAATACCTCTATTCAGAAACCTGCAACATAAAAAATGCCAATAGCAATCAATTTTAGGTCAATAACGGCCCTGTTTAGGTCAATAGCGACCTATTTTAGATCAATAGCGATAAAATAGAAGTAGAAAACATATTCAGGTTTGGAGTGAAAACATTCCAATTTAGCAAAAGTGATTCTTTAGAAAGGCGTACATGACTGAAAACCTACAACTGCTTATCAAACTCAAATAAAACGTTAAATTTAACGACCTAGGTCCCATCGAACATGTCAAATGTCATAAGGGGGGAATAAAGCAATAGGAAAACAAGAAATGAATTAAACTAATTTAATTCAAACAAGAGAAAATTCCAACCATACTCATGAAATGAAGTTCTAAAATAACAAAATAAAACAACATGTAATGCTAAAGATAACATAAATTGAATTCAAAACCTTAAACACTATACCATCCCCTTGTTAGAGTTGTGTTTGTATTGATGTTTTGATGTCGGATTACTCGATTCAATACAAAGCCTCCATTGTTGTTGTTGCAAAAGCTTC